>CADEBD010000555.1:0-25324 GCA_902825455.1 Arctia plantaginis
TCTCCCTCCCCCCCCCCCCCCGCCCTCCCCCCTCCCCCACCTTGCCCCCTGCTCCTGCTGCCCCCCTCCCCCCTCCCCCCCTTGCCCCTTGCCCTCCCCCCCCCTGCCCACCCCCTCCCCCCCCCCCCCTTCCCCCCCTGCACTCCCCCTGCTTCCCCCCTGCCCTGCCCTCCCCCCCTCCCCCTCCCCCCCCTCGCCCCCCCCTGCTCCCTCCTTCCTCCCTCCTCTCCTGCCCTCTCCCCTCCCCCCCCTCCCCTGCCCTCCCCCCCCCCCTCCCCCCCTCCTCCCTGCCCTTCCCCTCCCCCCTGCCCCCCCCCTGCCCCCCCCCCTCCCCCCCCCCCTCCCCCTTCCCCCCCCCCCTGCCCTCCTCCCCCCCCCCCTTCCCCCGCCCCCTTGCCCCCCCCTCCCCCCCCCCTCCCCCTCCTTCCCCCCCCCCCCCCTCCCCCCCCCCCCCCTCCCCCTCCCCCCCCTCTCCCCCCTCTGCCCCCCCTCCCCCCCCTCCCCTTCCCCCTCCCCCCTGCTGCCCTTCCCCTCCTCTCCCCCCTGCCTGCCCCCCCCCTGCCCCCCCCCCCCTCCCCCCCTCCCTCTTCCCCCTCCTCCCCCCCGGCCCCCCCCCTCTCCCTCTCCCCTCTCCCCGTGCCTCCTCTCCCTCTCCTCCCCTTCCCCCCCCCCTCCCCCCCTCTGTCCCCTCCCCCCCTGCCCCCTCCCTTCCCCTCCCCCTCTCCTCCCCCCCCCCCCCTGCCCCCCCTGCCCCCCCTCCTCCCCCTCCCCCCCTCTCCCTCCCTCCCCCTTCCCCCCCCCTCCCCCCCCCTCCCACCCCCTTCCCCTGTCTGCCTTCCCCCCTCGTCCCCCCCTACCCCCCCTCCCTCTCCTCCCCCCCCTCCCTCCCTGCCCCCCCCTCCCTCCTCCCCCCCCCCCTCTCCTCCCTCCCCCCCCCCTCTTCCCCCCCCCTCCTTCCTCCCTCCCCCTCCCCGCTCCCCCCTTTCCCGCCCCCCCTCCCTCCCCCTGCCTCTCCCCCTCTTCGCCCTCCTCCCTCCCCCCCCCCCTTCTCCCCCTGCCCCCCTCCCCCCCCCCCCCTGCCCCCCTCCCCCTCCTGCTCCCCCCCCCCTCCCCTCCCCCCCTCCTCCCTCCCTCCCCCCTCCCCCCCTCCCCCCCCCCCCCTGCTCCCCCTGCCCCCTCCCCCTCCCCCCCCCTCCCCTGCCCCCCCCCCCCCCCCCCCCTCCCCCCCCCTCCTTCTGCCCCCCCCTCTCCCCCTCCTCCTCCTCTTCCCCCCCTGCCCCTCCCCCCTCTGCCTCCCCCTCACTCTCCCCCCTCCCCCTTCCTCTCCTCCTCTCCTCCCCCTCTCTCCCCCTTCCCTTCCCTCTCTCTCCCTCCCCCCCTTCCTCCCTCCCCCCCTCCCCTCCTCTCTCCTCCTCTCCCCCCCCTCCTCCCTCCCCCGCCCTCCCATTGCCTCCTCCCTCCCCCTCTCCCCCTCCCCATCTGACCCCCCCCCCTCCCTTCCCTTCTCCCCTTCTCTCCACCTTCTCCTCCTCCCTCCCTGACCCCCTCATTCCCTCTCCCTCTCCCTGCCTCGCCTCCTCCCCTCTTTTCCTCCCCCCCTCCCCCCCTCCCCCTCCTCCCCCCCTCTCTCCCCTCCTCCCATCCCCCCTTCCTCTCCCCCCTCCCTCCCACCCCCTCTCCTCCCCTCCCTCCTGCTTCACCCCCTGCTCCTCCTCCCCTCCCCCCTGTCCCCCCCCCCCCTCCTCTCCTCTTCCTCCCTCCCCCCTCCCTCCCTCTGCCCCTCCCCCCCTCTCTCCTCTCCCCCCTCCTTCTCCTCCTCCCCTCTCCCCTCCCTACGCTCCTCTTTGCTCCCCCTCCCTCCGGCCTCCCCCTCCTCCCTTCTCCTCCTCTCCTTCTCCCTCCCCCTTTCCCCTCCTCCCCTCCCCTCCTCCTCCTTTCCTCTCCTCCCCCCCCTCCTCTGCCCCCCCCCCCCCCCCTCTCATCTCCCTCCCCCTCCTCATCCTGCCCTGACCCTCCTCCCCCTCCCCCCCTCCTGCCTCCCCTCCTCCCTCCTCTCTTCTCTTCCTACCCCTTCTCGAGAGAGATTCCCCTCCACCCTGCTTCTCCTCCCCTCCTTCTTCTGTCCTTCTGCCTGCCCCCTCCCCCCTCTGCTTCCCTCCCCTGTGCTCCTCAGCTCCCCTGTCCCCCCTCCCCTCCTCTCTGCTCCCCCTCCTCTCTTCCTCTCTCCTCCCCCCCCCCCCCCCCCCCCCTCCCTTACCCCTATCTCCCCCCCCCCTCCTGTCCCTCCCCCCTCTCATCCCTGCTCCTAACCTGCTCCCCTCCCTCTCTCCCCTCCCTCTCCTACCCTGCTCCTCCCCTCCGATCTCCCTCCTCTCCCTCCTCTCTCCCCCCTCTCCCCTCCCCCTCCTCCTCCTCTTCTCCCACCCCCTCTCCCCCTCCTCCTCCCTTCTCCACCCTCCCCTCTCCTCTTCCTTCCCCCCCCCCTCTCCTTCCTCGCCCTCCCCCCCCTCTCTTCACCCCCCTCCCCCCTCCTCTGTCTCTCGCCCTCCTCTCTCCCTCCCCTGCACCCCCCTCCCCTCCTCCCCATCCTCCCCCTGCCCTCCCCCCTCTGCCTCCCCACCTCCGCTCCTCCCCCTTCCTCTGCCCCCTCTCTTCCCCCCCTCCCCCCCACCCCACCCCCCCCCCTCCTCCCCCCCCTGCTGACACCCATTCCTTTTTTTTCCCTCCCTCCTCCCCCCCTGCTCCTCCTCCCTCCCTCCCTGCCTCTCTCTCCCCCCCCCCTCCTCCCCCCCCTTTTTCCCCTCCAGCCCCCTTCCCCCCCCCCCTGACCCTCCTCCCCTCCCTCTCCCCCCCCCCCCCCTCTGTTCTGTCCCTCTTGTCCCCCCTCCCCCCCTCCTCCCCCCTTCTCCCCCCTCTCTCCCCCCCTCCCTCCTCCCCCTCCCCCCTCCCCCTCGCCCACCCCCCCCCTCCCCCTCTCCCTCTCCTCCCCCTCCCACCCCCTCCCCTCTCTGTCCTCTCCCTTCCCCCTCCCTCTCCTCACCCCCTCCCCTCCCTCCCCCCCCTCGCCTCCCCCCCTCCCCTCTCTCCCTGCCCCCATCCTCCCCTGCCTCCCTCTCCTCCCCCCCCTCCTGCTCTGTCTCTCCTCTCCTGCCCCCTCCCTCCCCCCCTCGCTCCCTCTCTCCCCCCCCCCCCCCATCCCCCCCCCCCCTCGCCCTCCCCCTCCCCTCCCCCTTCTCTCCCCTCTGCTCTCCTCCCTCCTCACTGACCCCCCTCTCTGCTCCTCCCCCCCCCCTCTCACTCTCATACCTGCCTCCTCCTCCCGCTTCCTCTCTCCTCTTCCCTCCCTCTACCCCTCCCCCTGCTCCTACACCCCCTCCCTCCCCTCTGCCTCTCCTCTCTCTCTCCTCCTCCTCCCTATCTCCCTCACCCTCTCTCTCTTCTCCCCCCCCTCCCCCCCCCTCCCCTCCTCTCCCCTTCCTCCTCTCCTGCCCCTTCTTTCCCTCCCCCTGTCCCCCCCGGCTGCTGCCCTCTCTCCCCTGCCCCCATTCTCCCACCCCTCGCCCTGGCCCCCCCTACTTTGTGCCTGCCCTCCTCTTCTCCCTCGTCACCCGCCCCCCTCCCTTTGCCCCACCTTCCCCTCTCTTCCCTCTGCCTCCCCCTCCTCACCCTCACTCTCCCTCCCTTCACCCTCTCCTGGCCCACTGGCCTCCTACCTCCCCCTCCTCTCTCTCTCTCTTCCTCTCCCCCCTCTCCCACCCCACCCCCTTCCCTCTCACACCCCCTTTCTGGCCACTCTCCTCTCTTGCTTCCACCCTTCCTCTCCTGTACCTCTTCCTGCCCCTACCCATCCTCCCCCCCCCTTATCACTAACTGCACTCTCCCACCCTCTCCTACCCTGCCTACCCCATCTGCTCCTCCTTCCCCACTCCGTCACCTTCTGTATATTCCTCCTTCCTCTCTGCCCTGTGTCACCCCAACCTACACTCAGAGGGCTCCCCCTCCACCCCCCCTCCCCCTCCTCCATCCCTCCCCCCTCCTCTCCTTCTCCCCCCCCCCTCTCCCCCTCTCCCCCCTCTCCCCTCTCCTCTTCCTCTCCCCCTTTCCCTCCCCCCCGTCCCTCTCTCCCCCCCTTCCCCCCCCCCCCTCTCCCCTCACTTCCTCCCTTCTCCCCTCGCCCCTCCCCCTGCTTCCTGCCCCCCTCCCTCCCTTCCCCCCCCCTCTCCCTCATTCTGCCTGCCTGCTCCCCTTCTCCCTCCCTCCTCCCTCGCTCTCTCCCCCCCCCCTCTCACCCCCCCTCTCCTCATCTGCCTGCTGACTCCTTCTTCTCCCTCTCTCTTCCCTCCTCCCCCTGACCCTTCCTTCCTCTTCCTCCTCCCTCCTCCCCCCCTTGCCTCCCCTCCTCTCCTGCCCTCCCTTCCTTCTCTCTCCTCCCCTCTCTTCCCTCCCCCCTTTCTTGGCCTTCCCCTCCCTCCCTCTCTCTCTCCTCTCCCTCCCCACTCTCCTCCTCCTCTGCCCCCCCTCTTCCCCCCCTCCTGCCCCCCTTACCCCCCTCCCCCCTCCCCCCCCCCTCCCTCTCCCTCTCTCCCCCCGCCTCCCCTTCCCTCCCCCCCTCCCCCCCCCTCCCTCCCCCCCCTCCCCCTCTGGCCTCTGTCCCCCCCTGACCTCCCTCTCTCCCTCTCCGCTGACCTCCCCCTCCTCTCCTTCTGCCTCCCTCCCTATCCCTCTCCTAAGCTCCCTCTGTGACCCCCTCTGTCCCTCTCTTCCTCCCCCCTCTCTTCCTCTCTCCTTCTCTCCCCCCTCCCCCCCCCCTCTACTCTTCCCCTTCCTCACTCCCCCTCCTGCTGCCCCCCCCCTTCTCTCCCTCCCCCCTGTCCTCCCCTTCTCCTGCCTCTCTCCCTCCTCTCCACTCTCCCCCCTCCCTCCTCCTCCCCTCCCCCCTTCTCCGCCCCTCCCTCCCTCCCCCCCCCCCCCCTCCCTTCCCCCCCCCCTTCTCCTTCTCCCACCTCCCCCCCTCTCTCCTGCCCCCCCTCTCGCCCCTCCCCTGTCCCTCCCCCCCCCCCCCCCCCCCCCCCCCTGCCCCCCCTTCCCCACTCTGCTCCTCCCCTCCCTCTCCCTCCCCTCCCCGCCCCTCCCTCCCCTCCCCCCTGCTTCCCCTTTTCCCCCTCTCTCCCCCCTTCCTCCCCCCCCTTCCTCTCCTCCCCTCTCCCCCTCCCCCTCCTCCCCCTTCCCCTCCTCCTCCATCCCTGTCCCTCTCTGAGCCCCCCTCCCCCGCCCCCCCCCTCCCCCTTCCTCCATCTCCTGTCCTCCCTGCCTCCCTTCCCCCCTTGCTTCCCCTCCCCCCTCTTCCCCCCTCTCCCCCTCCCTCCCCCTAGCTCTCCCCCATGCCTTACTACCCCTCTCCCTCCCCTCTCCCCCTCTCCTCCCTCCCTCCCCCCCTCCTCCCACTGCTCCACCCCCTCCCCCTCTCCTCTCCCCCCTCTCTCCCCCCCCCCCCTCTCCTCCCTGGCTCCTCCTGCCTCTCTCCCCCTCCCCTCCCCCCTCTCTGCTCCCTCTCCTCCCTCCTCTCTCCCTCCCCCTCCTCCCCTCCCCCTCCTCTGGTCCTCCTCCCTCCCCCCTCCCATTGCTCCCCTCCTATGCCCCCCATTCTCCTCCTTTGCCACTCCCCTCTCCCCCCCCCTTGCCCTCTCCTCTCTCCCACCATTTGCCTCTCGCCCCTCCGCCCTTCTCCCCCTCCTGACCCCCCTTCTCCCCCTCCCCCTCCCCCTTACCTGGCCTCCCCCTTCCCTTCTGACTCCCTTCTTTTCTCCTCCTCCCCACTCCCCCCTCCTCCCCCTTCCCCTCCCCTCCCCCCTTTCTGGTCCTCCCCCCTTCTCTTCCTCCCTCCTCCCCCCCCCCCCCTTCTCCCCTCTCCCTCCCCTCTCCCCCACTCTCTCCCTCCCCCCTCCCCCTCCTCCCCTATCTCCCTCCCTCTCCCCCTCTCTCCCTCTCTCTCCTCCTTCCCCCCCCTGTTCCCTTCCTCCCCCCCCCTCCTCTTCCCTCTCCTCTCCCCCCCTCCTCCTCCTCCCCCCCCCCTCCCCCTCCCTGCCTCCCCCCCTACCCCCTCCTCCTCTCCCCATCCCCCCTCCTCTCCCCCCTCCCTACCCCTCCCCCCCTGACTTCCCCCCCCTCCCTTCCCATCCCCCTCTCCTCTCCTCCCCCCCTACCCTCTCTTTTTTTCTCCCCTCTCCTCCCTTCCTCCGCCCTCCTCTCCCTCCCTCCCCCCTCTCCCTCTTCCTCCCCCCCCCCTTTCCCCCCTCCCTCGTCCTCCTCCTCCTCCCCCCCCCTCCCCCCCCCTCTCCCTCCTCTCCCCTCCCCCCTCCTTCCCCCCCTCCCTCCTTCTCTCTTCCCCCCCTCCTCCCCCTCCCTGCTCCCTCTCTCTCTCTGCCCCCTTCCCCCTCCCCTGACACTCATCTCCCCTTCCCCTCCCCCCTCTCCCTCCCCCCCTCCCCTCTTCCTTCCCTCCCTCTCTTTCCCCTCCCCTCCGCTCCCTCCCCTCCCTCTCTCTCCCCCCCCTCCTCCCCCCTGCTCTGCCCCCTAGCTGTTCTCCCCTGCCCCCTCTCCTCTTCTCCCCCCTCTCCTTCCTCCCCTCTGTCTCCCTTCCCTCCTCCCCTCCCCCTCCTCATGCCTACCTCTCCTCCCCCTCTCCTCCCCTCCCCTCCCCTCCCTGCACCTCCCTCCTCCCTCTTGTGCCTCCTCTGCCCTCCCCTCCTCCTCCTTCCCTTCACCCCTCTCCGCTACACCCCCCCCCTGTCTCTCTCCTTCTCTCTTCCGCCACTCCCCCCCACTCCTCCCCCCTCCCCTCCCCCTTCTTTTTGCCCCTCCCCCCCCCCTCCCCTCTGCCTCTGACCTCCCCTCTCACCTCTCCCCCCCCCCCCGCCTCCTCTCCCCCCCCCTCTGCTCTCCCACCTTCCCCACTCCCCCTCTTCCCCTGCTCTCCCCCCCCCCCCCTCTCATGCCCTTCCTCTCCTCCCCTCTCCCCCCCCCCCCCCCCCCCCCTCCCCTTCCCCTCCCCTCCTTCCTTCCTCCCCCCCCCCCCTTCCCTCTGCCTCCCCTCCTTCTCCCCCCTCCTCCCCCCTGTCTCCTCTCCTCTCCTCCCCCCCCTCCCCTTCTCTCCCCCTGCTCCTCCTCCTCCCCCCTCTTCTCCTCCCTCTCCTCCTTCCTCCTCTTTGGTCCCTCCCCCCCCCCCTCTCTCCCTGACCCCCCTCCTCCTCCCTCTCCTCCCCCTCCCCTTACCCTCCCTACTTCCCCTCCTCTTCCCCCCCTCCCCCCCCCTTCCCTGGCCCTCCTCTTCTTCCTCCCCCCCTCTGCCTCCGCCCCCATCCTCTCCCCTCCCCCCCCTCCTCCCCTCCCCTCTTCCCCTTCTCTCTTCACCTCTCCTCCCCCTTCTTCCCCTCCTCCACCTCTCCCTCCTCTCTCTCTGCTTCCCCTCTCCCCTCCTTCCTCCCCCTCCTCTTCCCCCCCCCTCCCCCCCCCCTCCCCCCCTCTCTCCTTCTCCCCCCTCCCCTTCCTTCCCTCCCTTGCATCCCCCCTCTTCCCCCCCCTCTCTCCCTCCTCCTTCTTCTCTTCCCCCTCCTCTTTTCCCTCCCTCCCCCCCCCCCCCCTCCCTCCCCCCTCCTGCCTCCCCCTCCTCCCCCTGCCTCCCTCCCTCCCTCTCCTCTCCTCTCCTCCTTCCCCTCCCTCCTCCCCCCTCTCTCTCTCCCCCCTCCCCTCTCTCCCCTCTCCCCCCCTCCTCCTCTTCCCTCTCCCTCCTCTCTCCCTCCCCTCCTCCTCCTCCCTAGCCCCCCTGCTCTCCTCCTCCCGCCCTTCTCCTCCCCCCTTCTCCCCCTCTCTCCTCCTCCTCCCCCTTCACTTTCTCCCCTCCTTCTCTCCCCCCCCTCTGCCTCTCTCCCCCCTCCCCTCCCCCCCTGACTCTCTCCCCCCCCCTCTCCTCCTCCCCTCCCTCTCCTCCCCTCCTCCTTCCCTTTCTTCTCCCCCCCCCCTTCTCCCCCCCCCCACCCCCCCCCCTTCCCCCCCTCTGCCCTCCCCCTCTCTTCTCCTTCCCCTCTCCTCCTCTACTCCCTTCCCCTTTTCTCCTTCTCTGCTCTACCCTCCCCCTCCCTCCCCCCCCCCTCTTGTCTCCCCCCGCTTCCCCTCCTCCTCTCCCCCTTTGTTTCCCTTTTTTTTTTTTCCTTTCCTCCCTCTCCCCCCACCCCCCTCTTCCCTCTCCTCTTTCTCTCCCTCTCTCTCCTTTCTCCCCTCCCCCCCCCCATGTCCCCTGACCTCTCTCCTTGGCCTCCGTTCTCCCCCTCTCTCCCCCTCCTCCTCTCCTCCTCTGCCTTCCCCCTCTCCTTCCTCATCCTTCTGTCCTCCTCCCTCTCCCCTCCTCCCTTCTCCCCGCTCTCTCTCCTCTCTCCCTCCTCCCCTCCTTTCTCTCCTCCCCCGTCCCCCTCTCCCCTTCCCTTTGCTTCCCTCCCTGCCCTCTTCCTCCCCCACCCCCCCCCCCTCCTCCCCTCCCCTCCCCTTCTCCTTCTGCCCTCCCTCTGCTGACCATGCTCCCCCTCTCCTCCCTCCCCCTCCCTTTCTACTCCCTCCTCCCACCCCGCCCTGTCCCATCTGCTCCCCCCCCCCTTCTCCTCCCCTGCCCTCTGCTTCCCCCCCTCCTCCCCTCCTCCCCCTCACTTCTCTTACCCCCCTCTCCCCCTTGCCTCCCCCCCCCTCTGCCCCCTCTCTCCTTCCCTCCTCTCCCCACACTTCTCCCCCCCCTCCTCCCCCTCTCCCTCCCCCTTTTCCTCCTCCCTCCTCTCTCCCCTCCCCTTCCCCTCTTCCCCCTGCTCCCTCCCTCCTCTTCCTCCATCCCCTACTCCCTCCTCCTCTCCTTCCCCTTTTTCCCTCTTCACCTCTCTCCCCTCCCTCCCCCTCCCCCTTCCCCTGCCCCCCTCTCTGCTCTTACTTCTCCCCCCCTCCCTCTCTCATCCTCTTCTTCCCCCCTCCTCCCCTCCTCCCTCTCTTCCCCTCCCTACCCCCCTCCTCTCCTCCCTCCTACCCCCCTCTCCTCCCTCCCTCCCCCTCCTTCCCCCTCTCTCCCCTCCCTCCCTCTTCCCTCTCTCCTCTGTCTCCTCCTCCCCCCCTCCACCTCCCTCCCCTCCCTCCTCTTCCTGCCTCCCCCTCCTGCTCCCTCCCCCCCCCCTCCTCTCCTCCCCTCTCCCCCTCTCCCTCACTCCCTCTCCCCCTCCCTCCCCCTCTCCTCTCTCCTTCCCCCTCCCCCCCCCTCCCCCTCACTCCTGCTCTCCCCTCCTCCCCCCTCCCCTCTCGCTCTCCCCCTCCTCTCCTCTCACCTCTCTCCCCTCTTCTCTCCTCTCTCCCTCCCTTGCCCCCCTTCCCCCCCCCCCCCTCCTCCTTCTCCCCCTCCCTCCCTCCCCCCCTCCCTCCCTTCCTACCCCCCCTCTCCCCCTCCCCTTCGCCCCCCCCCACCTCTTCCCGCCCTCCCTCCTCCCCCCCCCCCCCTCCTCTCCCCTCCCCTGCTTCCTCCTCTCCCCTCCCCCCCCTCTCCCTCCCTGTCCTCTCCCCCTCTCTCCTCTCCTCCCCCCTCCCTCCTTCTCCCCCCCTTCCTCTGCTCCCCTCCCCCTCTCCCCTCCCCCCCCCCCCCCCCCCCCCCCCCCTCCTCGCCCCACTGCTGCCTGTCTCTGCCCTCCCCCCCTCTCCCCTCCTGTCCCTCCTCCTCCCCCCCTCCCCTCCATCCTTCCTCTCCTCCCCTGCTTCCCTCGCCCTCCCCTCCCTCCCTTCCCACTGCTCCTGGCCCCTTGCTCTTCCTCCCTCCCCTTTCTCCCTCTCCTGCCCTCTCCCCCCCCCCCCTCTCCTCCTCCTCTTCCCTCTGCCCCTCTCCTCCTCCCTGCTGGCTTCCCTCTCCCTCTCCTCTCTCTCCCCCCTCCCTCTGCTCCCTCCCCCCCCCCCCCCACCCTGCCCCTCCGTCCCCCCTTCTCTCCCCCCTCCTCCCCTCCCCCTCTCCCCCTCCCTCCTCCTCTCTGCATTCCCCCCCCCCTCCCCCTGTCCCCGTTCTCCCCTCTCACCCTCCCCCCCTCCCCTCCTCCCCCCCCTCCCCCCTCTCCCCCCCCCCCTCTCTCCTCCCTCTCCCTCCTCCTCCCCTCCTCTGCCCTTTCTCCCCCCCCATCCCCCCCCCCTTTTCTCTCCCCCCCCCCCCTTCCCCCCTCCCTCGTCTGCTTCTGCCATCTCCTCTTCCTGCCCTCTTCTCCCCTCCTCACCTCCCACTCACTCCCCTCCCCCTCTTCTCTGCCTCGCTCTCTCTCCACCCCCCTCCTCCCCTCTCCCTCTTCTTCCCCCCCCTCCCCCCTGCTCCCCCCCCTCTCCCCCCCTCCTCCCTCCCCCCCCTCCCTCCCCTGCCCTTCTCCCTCCTCCCCCCCCTTTTTCTCTCCCTCTCCCCTCTCCTCCCCCTCTTCACTCCCCCCCCTCCCTGCCTCCCCCCCCACCCCTCCCCCCTCTCCCCCCTCTCCCCCCCCCCTCTCTCCCCCTCTCCCTCTTTCCCCCCCCCTCCTCCCCCCCGCCTCTCCTTTTTTTCTCCCCTCCCCCCTCCCCTCATCCTCCCTCTCCCCCTCTCCCCCCCTCCCTCCCCCTCTCTCCTCTCTCCCTCTGTCCCTTTCCCCTCTTCCTCTCCTCTCCCTCCCCCCCCCCCTCTTCTTCCCTCCCCCCCTCCCCACCTCCTCTGCTCCCTCCCCCCCCCTCCCCCTCCCCCTCCCTCCCCCTTCTCCCTCCCCCTCCCCCCCCTCCCCCCTTTCCCCCCTCCCCTCCTCTCCCTCCCTCCCTCCTCTCCTGACCCTCTCCCTCCCCCTCCCTCTCTCCTCCCCCCCTCCCCTTCCCCCCTCCCTCTACCCCCCCTCTCCCTCCCCTCTCTTCCCTCCCCCTCCTCCTCTCCTCCTCTTCCTCCCCTCCTGCCCTCTCTCTCTCCCTCCCCCCCCCTCCCCCCTCTCCCCCCTCCCCTCCTTCTCCCCCTCCTCCCCCCCCCCTCTCCTCACTTCCTCTCCCTCCCTCCCCCCCCCCCTGCCCCTCCTCTCTCCCTCTCTTTCCCCCTTCCTTCTGCCCTCCCGTCCCTCCTCCCTCCTTTCTGCTCCCCCTCTCTCCACCCTCCCTCCCCCCCTTCCCTCTTCTCCCCCTCTCCCTCCTCCCACTCCCGTCTCCCTCTCCCTCCTTTCCCTCTCCCACTCTCCTTCCCTTCCTCTCACTCCCTGACTCTCTCTCCTCCCCCCCCTCTCCCCTTCCTTGCTCTCCTCCCTCCCCCCTCTCCCTCCTCTCTCTCCCCTCCTCCTCTCTCCTGCTCTCTCTCCCTCTCTCTTCCTCCCCCCTCCTCCTCCCCCCTCCCTCTCTCTCCCCCTCTTCTACCTCTCCCCTCCCACTCCCCTCCCCCTCATCCTCGGCCCTCCCCTGCCTCTCATCGCCCCTGCTCCTGCCCTCTCCTTCGCTCCCCCCCTCTCTTCCCTCCCTGCCCGCTCTTCCCTCCTCCTCTCTTCCCCCTCCCTCCTCTTCCCCTCCCTCCCCCCGTCCCCTCTCTCCCCCTCTCCTCCCCTTCTTCCTCCCTGTCTCTCTCTCCTCTTCTCCCCCTCCTCCTCCCTCCCCCCCTCTCCCCCCTCTCTACCCTCTCCCCCCTCCTCCCCCTCCTTTCTCCTCCCTTCCCTCTCTCTCTCCCCCTCTCTGCCCCGTCCCCCTCTCGCCTCCTGCCCCCTACTCTCCTTACCCCCCCCTCCTCCTTCCTCCTCCCCCTCCCTCCCCCTCCCTCTCTCCCCTCCTCCCCCTGGCCTCCCCCTGTCCCCTCTGCCCCCCTTCCCCCCACCCTCCCTCCCTCTGCTCCCTCCTGCCCCCACCCCTCCCCCTCTGCCCCTCTCCCCCTCTCTCCTCTCCCTTCCTGCCCCCTCTCTCCCCCCCCCCTCTCTCTCCTTCTCTCCCCCCCCACCCCCCCTCTCTCTCTCCTCCTCTCTCCTCTCTCCCCCACCTCCCACCTCTCTCCTTGCCCTCCTCCTTCCTGACCTCTTCCCCCCCTCCTCATACCTCTCCCCCTCCCCTGTCTCTCCTCCCCCCTCCTCCCTGCTCCCGCCCTCCCCTCTCTCTCCTTCCTCCTCCCCTCCTCTCTCCTCCCCCTCCCCTCCCACCTCCTCCCCCCTCCTCTCCCCCTACCTCCCTCCCCTCCCCCTCCTGCCCTCCCTCTCTCCTCCTCCTCCCCCCCCCTCTCTCCTCCCTCTCTACTCTCTCCTCCCCCCCCTTCTCCTTACCTCCCTCCCCTCCCCTCTCCTTCCCCGCCCGCCTCCATCCCTCCCTCTGCACTCTCCCTCCCCCCTGCCCCTCCCCCTCCTCTCCTGCCCTCCTCCCCCCCCTTCCCCCCCTCTCCCCCCCGCCTGTCTCCCCCCTCCTCTCACTCCTCCTCTCCCTCCCCTCTCCTTCCCTCTCCCCTGCTCCTCCTCCCTCCCCCTCCCCCTCTTCTCTCTCCCTCTCTCCATCCCCCCCCTCTCTTCCCCTCCCCTCTCCCCCCTGCTCCCCCCTCCTCCCCTCCCTTCCCCCCCCCCCCTCCCCCTCTTCCCCCCTCCCTCCCTCCCCTCTTCCCTCCTCCTCCCCTGCCTCTCTCGCCCTGCCTCTCCCCCCTCTTCCTCTCCCCTGCCTCTCTCTCCTACTCTCTCCCCTCCCCCTCCCCTCCCTCTCACTCTCCCCCATCTCCCTCCCCCCTTCTCGCCCTCCATTCCCTTCTCCTGCCCTCCCCCCTGCCCCTCACTTCCCCCCCCCCCCTCCCCTCTCCCCTCCTTACCCTCTCTGCCTCCTCCCCCTCCTCCTCCCTCCCCCCTATCTCCCTCCCCTCCTTCCCCTCTCTCCCCTCTTATCCCTCCCCCCCTCCTCCCTCCCCTCCCTTGTCCCCTCTCCCCCCCCTCCTTGCCCCCCCCCCCCCACCCCTCTCTCTCTCCCCCCACTTCTCCCTCTGCTTCTCACCCTTCCCTCCTGCTTCCCCCACCCCTCCCTGCTCCTCCCTGCTCCTCCTCCCTCCCTCCCCTCCCCCTCTTCTCTCTCCCCCACCCCCCTGTCTATCCCCCTACTCCTCCCCTCCCCCTCTCCTTCCTCCCCCTCCCTCTCCCCCTTCTCCCTCCTCCCCCTGCCCCTCTCCTTCCTCTCCCCGCCCCTCTCTCCCTCCCTCCTCCCTCCCCCTCCCCCCTCTCCTCTGACCCTCCTCCTCCTCCCCCCCCATACTCCCCTCCCCCTCCCCCTCTCTTCCCTCCTCCCTGGATCTCTTCTCCCCCCCTTCCCTCCAACCCCCTCCTTCTCTTCCTTCCTCTCCCTCCTCCCCCCCCTCTACCTCCCCTCTCCTCCTTTTTTGCCTCCCTCCCTCCCCCTCCTCCCCCTCCCTGCCTCCCTCCTCCTCTCTTCTCTACCCCTCTCCCCCCCTTCCTTCCCTCCCCTCCACCCTCCCTCTCCCCCGTCCCCCCTCTCTCCCCTTCTCGTCCCCCCCCCTTCCCCTCCTTTCCTCACCTCTCCCCTGCCTCTTCCCCCTGCCCCCTCCCCATTCCTCCTCTCCCCCCCCCCTCCCTCCCCCTCTCCCCCACCTGCTCCCCCCCCCCCCTCCCCTCCGTTTCTCTCCTCCTCTCCTCCCCTCTCCTCTCTCCCCCCCTCCTCCCCCCCCTCTGCCCTCCCTCTCTTCCTCCTCCCCCTGCTCCCTTCCTTCTCCTCTTCCTCTCTCCTCCCTTGCCTCCTGCCTCCCGCTCCTCTGCTCCTCCTCTCTGTCCACTCTCTCCTGGCCCTCCCTGTCCTCTCACCCTCTCCACCTCCCCATTCCCTCCTCCTCCCCTCTCCCTCCCTCCCCCCCCTCCTCTTCTTTCTTCTCCTCCCTCCTCCTCTCCTCCCCCCCCCTCTCCTGCTCCTCCCCCTCTTCGTTCTGCACCTCTTCGCGCCCTCTCCCCCCTCCCCTCCCCCCCTCCCCCTCTCCTCTGCTCTCTCCTCCCCCTCCCCCCCCTCCCCCCCCCCCCCCCCCTCTCTCGCCTCCTCTGCCTTCCCCCCCTCCCCCCCCTCCCCCTCTCCCTCTCCCCCTCCCTCTCCTCTCTCCCCCTCCTCCCCCCCTCTTCCCTCTCCTCTCCTCCCCCCTCTGTCCTGCCTCCCTCTCTTCTCCCTCCCTCCCCTCTCCCTCCTGGCCCCCCCTTCTCCCCCCGCCCCCTGCCTCCCCCCCCTCTAGCTCTCTCCCGCTCTCCCCCTCTCTTCACCCCCCCTTCCCCTTCCCCCCCTTCCCCTCTCTCTTCTCTCCCTCCCCCTGACCTCCCCCTCCCCTCTCTTCCCCCTCCTCCTGCCCTCCCTCCTCTCTACCCCTTCCCCTCCCCCCCCTCCTCCCCCTCCCTCCCCCCCTCTCCCTCCCCTTCCCTGCCCTCGCTTCCCCCCCCTCTCCCTCCCCCTCTCTGCCTCCTCTCCCCAATCTCCTCTCCTCTCCCCCTTCCTTCTCCCTGCCTCCTCCTCCCTTCCCCCTCCTCGCCCCCTCCCTCCTCCCTCCCCTCCCCCTCTCCCCCCTCTCCCCCCCTCCTGCTCTCCTCCCCTCCCTCCTCTCCCCCTTGCCCCTCTCCCTCCTCCTCTCTCCTCCCCCCCCCTCCCCCTCTGCCCTGCCTCCCCTCCTCCTGTCCCCCTCCCCCTGTCCCACCCCCTCTCCTACCCCCCTCCCCCCGCTCTCTTCCTCTCCCCTCCTCCCCCCCCCCCCCCCTCCCCTCCCCTACCTCCCCTCTCCCCCCTCCTCCTCCTCTCTCCTCCCCTCTCACCTCCCCCCCCCCCCCTCTCTCCCCCCTTGCCCTCCCCTCCCCCCCCCTCCCCCCCTCTCCTCCTTCCCCCTCCCCCCTCCCTCTCCCCCCCTCCCTGCTCCTCTCCTCCCTCTTCTTCTGGCCCCCCCCTCTCCTCCCCCCCCCTCCCCTCTGCCTCTCCCCCCCTCTCTCCCCCCCCCCTTCTCCTCCCCCCTCCTTCTCCTCCCTCTTCCTCCCCCCCCTCCTCCCCCTCTCCCCTCTCCCCCCCGCCCCTTTCCTGCTCCCCGCCCCCCTCCCTCTTTCTCTCTCACTCCTCCCTTCTCTCTCCCTGCTGCTCCCCCTCCCCCTCCTCTCCTCCCTCCTCCTCCCTCTCTCCTCTCCCGCCCCCCCCCTCACCCCCTCCCTCCCACCCTCTGCTCTGGCATCCTCCCTGTCTCCCGCCCGCCCCCTCCCTGACCCTCTCCCTCCCCCTCTCCCCCCTCCCTCTCCCCCCCATTCCTCCTCCCCCCCTCTCCTCCCCCCTGCCCCTCCCCCCTCCCCCCCTCCCCCCCCCTGTCCCTCCCCTCTCTCCTCCTGCCCCCCGCCTCCCCCTTGCTGCCCTCTGCCTCCTGCCTCCTCCCTCCCCTCCTCCCCCTCTTTTCCTCTCTCTCCCTCCCTCCCTCCTCTCTCCCCCCCTTCCCTCCTTCTCCATCCCCCTCATCTCACCCCCCTCTCTCCCCTCCTTCCCACTCCTCCTCCTCCCTCTCCTCCCCTCCCCTCCTTCCCCCCCCCCTTTGTCCTCCTCCCCCCCTCTGCTCTCTCTTCTTCCCCCCCCTCCCTTCTCTCTTCCCCTCCTCCCTCATCCCCTCTCCCCCCCCCTCCCTCTTCCTCTCCTCTCCCCCCTTTCTCCCTCTTTCTCCCTGTGCTTCTCCCCTCCCTTCTTCCCAACCCTCCCTACTCCCCTCCTCCCTTCTCCCTCCCCTCCCCCACTCCCCCCTCCTCCTCTCCCCCTCTCCCCCTGCTCTTCCTCCCTGCCCTCCCTCTCCCCCCTGCTCCTCTCCTCCCTGTTCTCCCCCCCTCTCCCCTCCCTTCCCCCCCCCTCCTCATCCCCTCTCCCGCCCCCCTCCTCGTCCCACTCTCTCTCTTCCCTCTTCTCTCCTCTCTTGGCCTTGCTTCTCTGACTCCTCCCCTCCCCCCTCTCCTCCCTCCTCCCCCCCTCTCCCTCCTCCTTCTCCCTTCTCCCTGCCTGCTCCTCTCCTCCCCCCCCCCCCTCCCCTCCCCCCCTACACTCCCCTCCCTCCCCCCCATGTCCTCTGCCTCCTCTCTTCTTCTCTCCTCTCTCTCTCCCTGCCTCTCGCCCTCTGGCCCTCTCCTCCCCCCTGCTTCTGCCCCTCCACTCCCCCTCCCTTCTTTTTCTTTTACCCCTCTCTCCCTCTTCCCTTTCCTCCCTCCCCTCTGCTTCCCCCTCCCCCCCTCTGCCCTCTCTCTCTTCCCCCCTCCCCCTCTCCTTCCCCCCCTCCTGCTCCTCCCCATCCCCCCCCCTCCCCCCTCCCTCCCCCCTCCCTCCTCTCCCCTCTTCCTCCCCTTCCTCCTCCTACCCCTCCCCCCCCCCCCCTCCTCCGTCTCCCCCCCCCTCCCCTCTCCCTCATCTCTCCTCCTCCCTGCCCCTCTCTCTCTCTCTGCTGACTCCTCCCCCCCTCTGCCCTCCCTCCCCCCCCCTCTCCACTCCTTCCGCCCCCCCTCCTTCTCTCCTCTCTCTCCCTCTCTCCCTTCCTCCTATCTCTCTCTGGCCCCTCTCCTCTCCTCCCCTCCTCCCCTATCACCCCTCCCCCCTCTCCTTCCCCCCTGCCTCCCCCTCTTCTCACCCCCTCTCTGCCATGCTCTCTCCCCCCCCACCTCTCTCCCTGGCCCCCCCCCTTCTGTCTCTGTCTCCCCCTCCCCCTTCACCCTCCCTCCTCCCTCCCCTCCTCTCTCCCTCCCCCCCCCCCCTACCCCCTCCCTGCCCTTTTCCCCTCCTGGGCCCCCCTCTCCTTCCCCCTCTGCCCCTCCCCCCTGCCTCTCCCCCTTTGCTCCTCTCCTTCTCCCCTATTGCCCTCCTCTCCTCTGCTCCCTGCGTCCCCATCCTGACTACATGCCGTCTGACCTCTATCCCCCACCGCCCACCTCCCACAGCCCTCACCCCCACTCCTCTCCCTTTTTCCCACGTTTATCACCCCCCCTCTCCCCTCTTACTGTCCTAGTGCGGATCCCACCCATACACCCTTACCGCCCCTGACACCCTCTCTCCCCCCCTTGACCACCCACTATCCCACCCCCCCCTCCTCCCCCCCCTCCTGCTCCCCCCTCCCCTCCTCCCCCCCCCCCCCCCCTCCCCCCCCCCTCCCTCCCTTCCTCCTCTGCGCCACCTCCCTCCCCACTTTTCTCCTTTCCCCCCCTCCCCCCTTCCCCCCTACCCCACCCCCCTTCCCCCTTCTCCCCCCCCTCCCCCTCCCTCCCATTCCCCCCCTCCACCCCCTCCCTCCCCCCTCCCCTGACTCCCCTACCCCCTCCGCTCTCTCCCCCCCCCCCCCTTCTCCCCTCCCTCCCTCCCCCCCCCTCCTCCCCCCTCTCCCCTCTCTCTCCTCCCTCCCTCCCTCTCTCTCCCTCCTCTCCTCTCTATGTCCCCCCCCCGCCCTCCCTGCCTCTCCCCCCCCCTCTCTTCTCTCTCCCATCTCTCTCTCCTTCCCCCTCCCCCCTCTCTCCCTCCCCCTCCCCCTCTCCCTCCCCCCTCTGCCCCCCCTCCTCCCTCCACCTCCCCTTTCTCTTCCCCCCTTCTCATCCCTCTCCCCCCCCTCCCCCCTGCCTTGGGCTCCCCCTCTCCCCTCCCCCCCCCCCCCCCCTCCCCCCTCCCCCCCCCCCCTCCCCCCTCTACTATTTCCCTTGCCCCCTTCACTCCCCTTGCTCACTCCCTTCCCCCTCCTCTCCCCTCTACTCTCCCCCCTCTCCCCCCCTCCTCTCTCCTCGACTCCTTCCCTCTTCCTCCTCCCCCCCCTCCCTCCCCTTCTCTCCCTGCCTCCATCTCCTCCTCCTCCTCCCCTCCCTATCCTTGCCTCCCTGCTCTGCCCCCCCCCTCCCCCCCCTCCCTCCGCTGTCCCCTTCCTTCCTCCCTCCCCCTCCCCCAGCGCTCCCCCCCTCCTCCCTTCCCCCTCTCCCTCCTCCCCCTTCTCGTTCCCCTCACCTCTCCTGCTCCTCCCTCCTCGTCTTCCTCCCCCCCCCTCATCCCCCCCCCCCCTCCCTCCTCCTACCCCTGGTCTCCCCCCTCTCCTCTACCCCTTTTCTTCCCTCCTTCTCTTCTCCCTCTTCCCTCGCTCCCCCCTCCTCCCTTCCCCTCCCCTCCTCTCCTCTTCCCCCCTCTCCTCCCTCTCCTTCCTTCCCCCCCTCCCCTCTCCCCCTCCCTCTCCTCTCCCCTCCCCTCCTCTCCCCACTCCTCCCCCCTCTTCCCTCCCCTTCCCCCCCCATCCTCCCTCTCCCCTGACCCCTCGCCTCCCTGCTGCCTCGCTCTGCCCTCCTCCCTCCCCCCCCTCCCCTTCTCTCCTTCCCTTCTCCTTCTCCCTCTGACCTCCCTCCCCTCCTGCCCCCGCCTCCCTCTCCTCCCCCCCCCCCTCTGGCCCCCCCTCCCTCGCCTCCCTCTCCCCTCCCTCCTCTCCCCCCCCTCCTTGCCTCCCTCCCCCTTCCCCCTGCCTCCCCCTTTCTAGTTCCCCCCCCGGCTCCCCTCTGCCCCCCTTCCCCCCTCTCTTCTCCTGCTCCTTCTCCCTCTCTCCCCCTCTCCCTCCCCCCCCCCTGCCTGCCCTCCCCCTGCCCCACCTCCCCTCCTCTCCTCCCCTCTCTCCCTCTCTTCCCCCTCCTCCTCTCCCCTTGCTATCCCTCTCTCCACCCCCCCCCCCCCCCTCCCCTCCCCTCCTCTCTCCTGCTCTGCGCCCGTCTCTGCTGCGCCGCCCCCCTGCCCTGCCCTATCCCTCCCTCGTCCCCCTCTGCGCCCCTCTCTCCCCCCCCTCCCTCCCCCTCCCCCTCTTCCTCTCTCTCCTCTCCTTCCTTCCGCCCCCCCCCTCCTCCCCCCCCCTCTGGTCTCTCTTCCCTTCTCCCTCCCTCCTGCCCTGCTCCTCCCCCTCCCCCCCTCCCCCCTCCTCTCTCTCTTCTCCTATCCTCCTCTCCCCTCCCTTCCTCCCCTCTGCCCCCCCCTCCTCCTCACCCCTGCTCTCCCTCCCCTTCTCCATGTCCTCCTCTTCTCTCCTCCCATCCCCTCCCTCCTCCCTCCTCCGTTGCTCTCCCCTCCTCCCCCCTCCCCCCTCCTTGTCCTCCTCCCCTCCCTCTCCCCCTGCCCTGCTCCCCTCCACTCTGTCCCTTCTCCCTCTCTCTCCCCTCCTGCCGCCTCCCCTCCCCCCTCCTCCCTTCCCCCCCCCTCTCCCCTCTCCCTCCCCTGCTCTCCCCTCCCCCCCCTCCTCCTCCCTCTCCTGACCCCCTCTCTGCCCCCCTCTCTCTCCCCCCCCCTGCTCCCTGCTTCCCTTCCTCTCCCCCTCTACTCCCCCCCCTCTCTCCCCCCCGCCCCCCTCTCTTTTCCCCCCCCTGCTCCCCGCCCCCCACCCCCCTCCCTCCTGCCCCTCCCCCCTCCCTCTCTGCCCCCCCCCTTCTGCCTTGCCTGTGCTCCCCTGGACCCCTACTCCCCCCCCCCCCCTCCCTCCTCTGCTCCTCCCCTTCCCCTCCCCCCCTCCTCTGTCCGCCCGGCTGCTCCCCCCCCTCTCCCCTCTCTCCCCTCCCCTCTCCCCTCCTCCCCCCCTTCTTTCCCCTTCCCCCCACCCCCCCCCCTGCCCCCCCTCTGCTCCTCCTCCCCCTACCCCCTCCCTTTCCCTGCCCCTCCCCCTTGACCTCCTCTCCACCCCTCCCCCTCCTTCCCCTTCCTCTCTCTCTCTGCCCCCTCCCCCTGGCCTCCTCTCCCCCCTCTCCTCTCCCCCCCCCCCCTCCCTCTCCCCTGCCTCTGCCACTCTCCTGCCCCCTCCTCCTGTCCTCCTCTTCTCCTGTCCCCCTCCCCCCCTCCCCTCCGCCCTCCCTCCCTCTCTCCCCTCCTCCTCCCCCACTCCCTGCCCCCTCCCTCCTCCCTCTCCCCCCTTTCCCTCCCCTCCCCCCCTCCCCCCTGCCCCCCCCCCCCTCGCCCCCCCTCTCTGCTCTCCCCCTCCTCTCTACCGCTGCCCTGCCTCCCGCATCCCCCCCCCCTGCCTCCGCCCCCCTCCCTCTCCCTTCCCCACAACTTTTTTTTTTGTTGTTTTTGTTGCCCTGCCTCGTCTCCTCCCCCCTCCTCTCTCTCTCCCTCCTCCCCTCTTCCTCCCCCTCCCCCTCTCCCTCTCCTCTCTCCCTTCCTGCTCTGCCCCTCTCCCTCCTTCCCTCACCACCCTTCCCCCTTCTCCTCTTGATCTCCCCTCCCTCTTCTCTCCCCCTTCCTTCTGCCCCCCTCCCCGTCCCTCTCCTCTCTGCCCCCTTCCTTTCCTCCCCTTCCTCCCTCTCCTCTCTTGCTCATCTCTCCCCTCCCTCCCTGACCTTCCCCCCCCCCCCTCCCCCCCTCCCCCTCCCCCCCCTCCTGCCCCTCTCCCTCTCCCTCTCCTTCTCTCTGTCCTTCTCTCTTCCTCCTCCCCTCCGCCCTGACTGCCCCCCCCCTCTCCCTCCTGCTCCCCGTCCTCCTTCCAGCCTTCCCCCCCCCGCCTGCTCCTCCCTCCCCCTCCCCCTCCCCCCCCCCTCTCCTCCATCTGCCTCCCCTCCCCCTCTCCTTCCCCCCCCTTTCCCCCTCCCCCCCTGCCTCCTCTCCTCCCCCCCCCCCCTTCTTCCCTACCCTCCCCCCTCCTCTTCCCCCCCCCTCCCTCCCTCTCACTCTTCTGCTCCCTCTGCCCCCCCTGCCCCCCCTCTGCCTCCCTCCCCCTCCCTCTGCTCTCGCCTCCCCCCTCTCCTCCCTCCCTTTCCCTACTCCTCTCCCTCCCCTACCTTCTCCTCCCCTCCCCCCCCCTCCCCCTCCCCCCTCCCTTCCCCCCCACCCCCTCCTCCTCCCTCTCCCCCTACCCCCTTCCTCCCCTCCTCTCCCCCTCCCTCCTCCCTCTCCCCCTTCCTCCCCTTCCCGTCCTCCCCCTCTCCCCCTTCTCCCTCCCCCTCCCCCATGCTCCTCCCCCTCTTTGCTCTGCTCTGCCCCCCTCCTCCTCCCTCCCTCTCCTCTGACCCCTGTCCCTTCCTCTCCCCCTCCCCTCTTCTCCTGCCTACCCTGTCCCCCTCCCCCCCCTCCTCCTCCCTCCCCCCCTCCCCCTTCCCCTTCCTCCCTCCCCCCCTCCCTCCCTCTCTCCCCTCCTCCCCCTGCCTCCCGCCTCCTTACTCCTCCTCCCCCCTCCTCCCCCCTCCTCTCCCTCTCCCTCCTCTCCCCCCCCTTCCATTCCCCCCCCCCCCCCCCCCTCTCCTCCCCTGCCCCCCTCCCTGCCCCCCCTCTTCGCCCCTCCTCTCCCTTGTCCCCCCCCTTTTTTTTCCCCCCCCCCCCCCCCCCCCCCATCTCCCTGCCCCCCCCCCTCCCCCCTCCCCGGCCCTTGGCCTCCCCTCCCTTACCCCCTCCCTCCTCTCCCCTCCTCTGCCTCCCACCTGCTCTCTCCCCTCTGCTATTCCCCCCTCTCACCCCCCCTCCCCCCCCTCCCCCTTCTCCCTGCCTCTCCTTCTCCCCTTCCCCCTCCCCCCCCCCACTCCCCCCCCTCTCCTCCCCTTCTCCGTCCCCCCTCCCCTCCCCTCCCTTCCCCCTCTCCCTCCCCCTCCTTCTGCCCCTCCCCTTCCCTGTCCCCCTCCTCCCCCCTTTGCCCCCCCCTCCTGCCCCTCCTACCCCCCTTCCTCTCTCCTCTTCTACTCCCCCCCCCTCTTCCATCTGGCCTTCCTCTCTCTTCTCTCCCCCTCCCTCCCTCTCCTCCTCCCTCCCTCCATCCCTCCCCTTTCCCCTCCCCCCCCTCCCCCCCCCCCCCCCTCTCCATCTCTCTCTGCCCTCCTCTTCCTCCTCCGCCCTCCCCCCCTCTCCCCCCTGCCCTCTCCTCCCGCCTCTCCTCCCTTCGCCACTCCTGCCCCCCCCTGCTTTCTCACCTGCCCCCCTCCTTCTCCTCTCCTCCTCCTCTCTGCCCACCCCCCCCTTCTCCCCCCGCCCCCCTCTGCCCCACTCCCTCCCCTGACCCTTCCTCTCTTCATGCCCTCCCTTCTCTCCCCCCTTCTCCCCCCCTCCCCCCCCCCTCCCCTCCTCTCTCTCCTCCCCCCCCCTGCCTCTCCTCCCTGACCCCTGCCCTCTCTCCCCCCTCTAATCCCCTGCATCCCCCCCCCTCTCCGTCCCTTGCTGCCCTCTCGCCCCTCCTCCCTGCCCGTCTCCCCCTCCCCTCCCCCCCCTTATTCCTCCCCCCCCCTCCTTCTCTCTCCCCCCTTCTCCCCCACTACCCTCCCCTCCCCCCCTCCTCCTTTCCCCCCTCCTCCCCCCCCCCCCCTCCCCTCCCCTCTCCTCCCTCTTCCTTCCCCTCTGCTCCCCCTCCCCTTCTCTTTCCCGCCTCCCCCTTCCCCTTCTGCTTCTCCCCCCCCCCCCCTCCCTCCTTCTTCCCCCTTCTCTCTCCCTACCCCCTCCCCCTCCCCCCCCCCTCCTCCCCTCTCTGTCCTCCCTCCTCCCTCCCCCCCCCCCCTGTCTCTCCCTCCCCCCCCCCCCCCCTCTCCCTCCCTCCTCTCTCCCTCTCCCTTTCTCTCTTCCCCCTCCCTCCCCTCCCCCCCCCCCCCCCCCCCCCCCTCTCCTTTCCTGCCTCCCCCCCCCCCCCCTCCCCCCCTCTCCCCCCTCTTCTCTCCCTCTTCTTCCCTTCTCCCCCTCCCCCTGGCTCTCCGCCTCCCCCTCTCCATCCTCCCCCCTGCCTCTGTCTTCCCCCTCACTCTCTGCCCCCCCCTCCCTCTCCTGACCCCCCCCTCTCCCCCTGTCTCCCTCTCCCCCCCCCCCTGCCCCCTGCCTCCCCCCCTCCTCTCCCCCACCTGCTCCCACTCTCCTCCACTCCTTCTCTTCCTCCTGCCTCTCCTCTCCCCCCCTCCCCTCCCCTCCTCCCTCTCTCTCTCTCCCCTCTCCTCCCCCCTCCCTCCCCTTCCTCCTTTCTCCCTCCCCTCTTCCCCCCTACCCTCTCTTCCCCCCTGCTCTTGCCCCCCCTCTCCTCTCTCTTCGCCCTCTCCTCCCCCTTACTCTCCCTCCCCCCCCTCCCCCCTCCTCCTCTCTCTCCCTGCCCTCCCTTCGCCCCTCCCTCCCCTCTTCCTTCCTCCTCCCTGAGCCCTCCATCCCCACCCTCCCTCTCCTCCCCTTCTGCCTCCCTGGCCCCCTCTCCCTCACATGACTCATTGCCTCTCCTCTTCCCCTCTGTCTCCTCTCTCCCCCCTCTGCTCTCCCACCCTTTCCCTCCTCCCTCCTACCCCTTTTCCTTCCTCCCCCCCTCCTCTCTCTCCTCTCTCTCCCTTCTCCTCCCCCCCTCTTCCCCTTCCCTCTTCCCCCCTCTCCTCCTCTCTGCTCCCTCCCCCTCCCTCCCCCCCCCCCCCCCCCCCCTTCCTCCCCTCCCTCCCCCTCCCCCTCCCTCCCCCCTCCGCCCCCCCCTCTCTTCCTCTCCTTCCCCCCTCCTCTCCCCATCCCTCCTTCTTCCTCTCCTCCTCCTCTCCTCTCTCTCTCTCCCTCTCTCCTTCCTCCCCCCCCTGCCCCTCCCCTCTCCCCCTGCCCCCCCTCCCCCCCCTGCCCTTCCCCATTCCTCTTTCCCCTCACCATTCCCTCCCCCCTACCCCCTCCCTGCTCCCTCTTCCTCCCTCCCCCCCCCTCCTCCCCCTCCCCTCCTCCTCCCCCATCCTCCTGCCCCCCCCCCCCCCCCCCCTCCCCCATCCCTCTCCTTGCCCTCCTGCTCTCCTTCCCTGCTCTCTCGTCTCTCCCTCCCTCCCCTCAGCCCCCCCTCCTCCTCCCTCCCCTCCCTGTTCCTCCCTCTACTCTTATGCCCCCCTCTCCCTCTCGCCCTCCCCCTCCTTCCCCCCTCCCCCTCCTCCTCTTCCCCTCCCCTCCTCTCCCCCTCTCCCCCCTCCTCTCCCCCTTCCCTCTCCCACTCCCTCCTCCTTCCCCCCCCCCCTGGCCCCCTCTCCCCTCCTCTCTCTACCTCCTCCCCTGCCCCCCCCCCCCCCCCCTCCCCCCCTTTCTCCTGCCCCCTCTCCCCCCTCCCTCCCTCTCCCCCTCCCTCCCCCCCTCCCCCCCCCCTCCCCCCCCTCCCCTCTCCCCCTTCCTCTGCCCTCCCCCCTGTCCTCTCTCCCCTGCCTCCTCCTCTCTCCCCCCTCCTCTTCCCCTCTCTCCCTCCCCCTTCCCTCCCCCTTCTGCCCCTTCCTCCTCCCCTCCTCCCCACTCTCTCCCCCCCTCCCCCTCCCCCTCACTCCCTCCTCATCTCTCTGCCCTCCCTCTTCTCCTATTCCCTCTCTCCCTCCCCCCTCCCCTCCTCTCTCTTTCCCCTTCTCCTCTTACCTCCCCCCTCCCTGCCCCCTCTTCTTCCCCACCTCCCTCCCCCCTCCTTCCTCCTCCTCCCTCTCCTCCCCCTCCCTACCCCCCTTCCCCCTGCTGCCCTCCTCTCTTCCTCCTCTCCCTCCCTTCTCCTTGTCCTCCCTGACCTCTCCCCTTCTGCCCCTCTCCTCCCCTCTCCTGCCTCTCTCTCCCCCTGCCTCCTCTCCCCCCCTCCTCCTCTCCTCTCCTCCCTCCTCCCCTCCCCCCTCCTCCCGCCCCCCCCCCCATCTCCCTCCCTCCTCTCTCCCCCCTCCCTCCCCCCTCCCTGCTTCCCTTCCTCCCTCCCTCCCCTCCCCCCTCCCCTGCTCTCCCTCTTCCCTCCTCCCCACCTCCCTCCCTCCCTCTCTCCCCCTCTCCTCCCTCCCTTCTCCTCCCTCCCCTCTCTCCCACCCCTCCCCCCCCCCTCCCCCCCCCCCCTCTCTCCCTCCTCCCCTCCCCCCCTCTCCCCCCCCCTCCCCCTCCTCCCCCCCCCCTTCCCCTCCCCCTCCTCTCCCCCCCCCCCCCTCCCCCCCCTCCCCCCCTCCTCCCTTCCCCCCCCCCCTCCCTCCCCCCTCTCCTCCCCCTCCCTCCCCCTCCCTCCTCCTCCCCTCCCCCTCCTCCCCCCCCTCCCCCTCCCCCCCCTCTCCCCCCCTTCCCTCCTTTTTCCCCCTCCCCTCTCCCCCCCTCCTTCCTCCCCCTCCCCTCCCTCCTCTCCCCCCCCCTCCTCTCCCCCCCCCTCCTCCCCCCCCCCCCCCCCTTCCTCCTCCCCCCCCCCCCCCTCTCCTCTCCCCCCCCCTCCCTTCCCCCCCCCTCCCCCTCCCCTCCCCTCTCCCCCCCCCTCCCCCCCCTCCTCCCCTCCCCTCTCCCCCCTCCCCCCCCTCCTCCTCCCCTCCTCCCCCCTCCCTCCCCCCTCCCCTCCTCCCCTTCCCTCCTTCCCCCTCTCCCCCCCCCTCCCCCCCTCCCCTCTCCCCCCCCCCCTCCCCCCCCCCTCCCCCCTCCTCTCCTCCCCCCCCCT
>CADEBD010000556.1:0-24712 GCA_902825455.1 Arctia plantaginis
TTAATTGCTAGCTTAGTCGCTTAGTTTAGTTTGCTTAGTTTTAATAACACTATTTAAATCGTATTTAATTATTATTTATTTTTTGTAACACGTTTATCCCTAATTGATTTGAGATACTTGATTAAGATGTATGTGTTATAAAAAAGATGTAGTACCTCTTAGATTACAATAATCTAAGTAGAACCTATTATAGTTATCATCTTGCAAGTATCTACACATAATTTTTGTAAAGTGTAAATATTAAAAAAATCCTTTTTTTTTACCTGGTTGGAATTCTATTTTATTAAGTTTACCCCTAACAGCACCCAAGACGTGTCTTCACTCGACTGTGACTTCGGCTCCTATGCCGACTCCGATAAATCGAACTTAATATTGCCGATGCCGGCTGCGGTTCCGGTAAACGGTCCTTCTTACATCTCTAATTCAAACGATCGTTGAAAATTAACTACTAAACGTAATTTAATACTTTGATATACCAGTCATATCTAGAATATTCTGAATAATATTTAATAATGAAATATATTAAATAGGCACTTATGTCGTTTATCTGTTGGTGAATCAGTAATCAAACCTAACATTCTCATGTCAGATGATAATCAAAATCATGAGCTGGTTCGTCATGGTGAAAGCACGCGGGTGAAAGTAGTGGCAAAAAACACCGTTCAGAAGTTATCAACGTCTGAGTAGTCAAACTGGAAAAATGTGTGGGGTAATCGACATCAACTGTTCATTTCGAAATATTTACCATTTAGAGGATTATAAAAAATTAATATTACCTATCTGTCAAAATACTACCTTTTAACCGACGACGGCAACATCCAAAAAGAAGGATATTCTCAGGTACTTCAAATCAACTTTATGTAGGTACTGATTAAAAAATTTAACTTGTTTCAATCGATTTGGAAAATTCTACTGTTATTGGTATACTTTCCATAAATTTGAAAAAAAACACCATTTACTGTGAAAATTAAGAAATGTAGAATACAAATTATTCCATTTCATCACAGTGTAGGTGTATTGAATGCTTCAGTGACGTACTATTAATATGCCATTCCACTAATAAATTTAGTTTCTAATTGTATAAAAACGTTTTGATAAAACGTAGGAAAAAGCGAGTACGAAAATTTCTACGGAAGCAATCAAGGCAAGGCAGCGTTTTGAATATTTTAAACTTAGAAATAATATGTGTAAAAATACTTTAGCAAAATTATTGACTGTCGTTTAAATAACTCAAGTATTTTTGTCGGCCATGTTTAACGATTTTAACGTATGACACCTCTCTGTAAATTTATTCTTTAGTGCATACAAAATAACTACATCACCTGCAGACAAAGGTTCTAAAGAATGTGCATGCCAAGGGTTTGCCAACATTAAACAAAGTGCCTTATATTGATTAATAACATCTTATTTTTAACAAATACTACCGACTACGGTTTTATTTAATAAACTCGTTTCCTCATCTTTAAGGTCATGGATAAAGAAATAATCCTTCCCTTTTTTAACCCGATTACTGAAGTTGGAAAATGCTTTTTAAGCGTATAGTCCGCATGTAGGCATACGCTCGAAAATATGGAATGTACATACGCTCACAAAAATTGCCCCAATCTATGCAAGGGTTGACATATTAGCAAATTATCATGTCCAGGAAAATGCCGTGTTGGGCCTAAATAGTAAAACTTAAAAAAATTATAAGAAACTAAATAGGTGGGTATCTAATTAGATAACTTATCAAAAATAAATAACTATTTGTACAGGAAAGTGCAATTTATTTTCAAGTATAATACAAGTATGTAAAAGTTAACCTACTCAGTAGGTAATTAACGTCAGTTATAATATTATGCTCTTAAGTTAGTATTTTTAAAAGCAATCTAGTTAAAAAGGCTGAAAGTTTTTTTTACGATCTCATGTTGTTCGTTCAGTTAGTCCAAACACGAAATAATTATCACGTAGTGTCTAAACCAAATTACTCATTGGTCAACATACGTAGGTAGCTCATTGATTTTATCTCATGATTCGACTTTCAACATTGACATCATCATTGATTCGACTTTCAATTTATAACTGTATATTTAATAGTTAAAAATGATATGATGATAAGATAATACCTTTCGCTGACGCTCAGAAATGCTTTAGGAAATGATTTACACTTTTAATTTTTTTTTACCGATGATTCCGACATCATGACAATGAGCTGTTTTGTTTCAATTAAGTAACTAAGATTATGGAAAAATCTATGTGTGTTATCAGATTGGAACATTGCTTTAAACCAAAGCAAAAAAAAAACAAAAACAATTCATTGGCCACTACAATTTTCAATATGACCAGGATATTTTTTTATATAATATTTATTTTTTCTGACTTTCTCCTTGTAAACAGCATCAATAAGGAACAAAAAAATTAACGTAGTTTATATAACCCTTTCCAAAAAATCAAATGAATGTAGGAACACATAAAAACCTATGCAGCAAATGCCTGTATTTTACTTTCTGTAAGTGGGTAATAACTAAATTAATATAGTTAAGCAAATAATTTAAATAAAGTAAAGATTTTAAAGTGTTAGGCAATTATTGTGAAAAAAAAATGTTGCAAACTGGTTTAGGACGTTAAAGAATTTGTACTGCGTGTGGCTAATTCTCTGTGCAAAGAGAAGGCTAGGCACGAAAGTGACAACAATGTGACAACTCTCCATATACAAACTATTAAGAATAAGTAGAAATGTCCTTATCCTTAATCTTAGTTTGTACTGGAAAGGTGGTGACCAACTTCATACACATATACGTATACATTTATTCAAACAATAAAAAAAATGTATCTATTTTTAATGCACAAGAAAAAAGGACCAATTTTTGTTCTGGGCTAAGTTATACTCATCAATAATTTTATTTTATAATATTTGTACATTAAAAGGTGTAATTTTTTTTTTGTTTTTTGTTCATTTTTTTATTACAATCTTAGGCAAAAATAACAATTGTGTTGTTGTTGTTCCCACGCTGAATGGCCACGGCCAACCTCTGCACCAGGAACGACCCTGAGCGGGTTAAATTAAAAGGTTAGATTTAAACGTTAAATATAAAAGATTATCATTTAACTTCCTGTAGGTTATGGCAAAAAAAAAGTGACAATGTTGCAGCCCCCTGTTTTCAGGTAGAAATCAATTGGCTTTTATACATGTACATTTTTAGTATAATTATAAATATAAAGTAGGTACCTACTCGTACTTATCGGCCTATTTTATCTGTTACTGTATTGTTCGATTATTTGTTTATACATTCTTAATATTAATTATGTCAAGGATAAAAAAAACTTTTACAGATACTTTTAATCACTCACATAATTTCCTTTCAGTTCCCATTGAGTCAGAAATGAAATATTCTAGTTTACAGACTAAAAGACAAAACCCTTTATCATAAATAGCTATCAGACATGTACAATATAGTAATCCGAAAGTAATAGATGTGCAAGTAGATACAACTTAAGAAAAAATATGGTAACTAATGAATTATTTTATTATACATATTAGTTACGTTAGTAAACTCAATTTGAACATATTGTAATGTAATGTATTTTTAAATATATTATGAATACAACAATGTGAAAGTTTACATTATTTGAAATAAGTAACAATTTGATATCTTGTAACAAATATTAATATCGATGAATTAGACATCATTCTATACGGATGCCAAGCCCGAAACCGTTGTATACATAAGGATACAAGACCCGGGAGAGTTAGGGGTTTACTAGTAACTACTTACGGGTACCAATATTCATTAATTAGTTAGTTACAACTAAAGCTAACAAAAGCGTGCAAATAACATGTATGGAAAAGTATAGTGGCTAATCGCAACAGTGGTTTGAGTTACTGGACAAGTGAAGTTAATTATTTTTAATGATGTCTACTGTTATGTGTTTCATAGCCAAACATTGTAAGCTGTACATTAAATTTGCTACGGTATGTAAGTTTTTCGGTAATGACCCAAGTTGTTGGTCATTGGACATTTTCCAGCCCACGGTGGTTAGGTAGCCGGCATCAACTTACTACGTCATTCTCTGTACCAGGGCCGCTGGTTAGTTTCACAACTCGGTTTCTTTTACTTTCTACTGCATTATTAGATGTTGTTATTCTAATATGATACTTGTTTGGTCTGTCCTCTATTTTTGTAGGTAACTATTATATCATATGTATCCATTGTAATTTGAAATTTATTCTTATTGATGTTTCGGTAGCTTTATTTATGATGTGTATGTTAAAGGTATAACAAAATGTATTAATATTATGTACAGAATTTAAATAACATTCTTTAGGTTAGTAGTATTGGAGTTACAAATTATATAGTTTTAGAAACAAACAGGGGTAGTTTTAATGTTGCGGGTAGTCGACGCCGCCGACGCGGAAGGAAACTAGTCGGGCTTTCCTAACATACGGGACTGTACTTATTTTAATTCTGTTTTCATTTTTTATATTATAACCAATAATTAATTTAGGTAGGTAACTTGATCTCACGCATTTTAATAAACAAGATGTAAAAAGCACTTATACCGGTTTAAACTTTATTAGTTAAAAAAATAAATAGCCTTCACTGGTAAACACTTTTTATTAAAAAAAAGTGTATCTACTGTATATAACCAAACATATTTGTGATCATTCTTATTTCTTAACTAGTAATTTGAATCTACAAGACGGCATGACCGACGTGTCTGCATCTAACATCCTGCTTAACAGGATTAATGAAAGCTTAGTTGTATTTAAGTTAGCTTAACAATATGTATAGTAAACTCTAAGCTAACTTAGCTAGCTTCACAGTCGCACTATATATGTATATTATTTTACATCTAATGCGAAAGTGCTACCACGAAATACGTTTGTTTTTCTTCAACTTCTTGAAAGTACCGCAATAGATGCTTTGCGGTTTCATAATAGATAAGTTTACGATATCAAGGTCAAATTTATGCTTATTTTAGCAATAATTCGTCTGGCGCACACCGTTTTTATTTTGAATAAACATAAGTGAATGTTCTGTACTTTACTAGACCATTTATAATAACGAATATAGAAACAGCCTGATTTGTTGCACCTCACTTTTAAACCACAACAGCCATAGAACTGTGTTGCCTACAAGACATGTATCCGCTTACATTACTGCAGCAATCGTTTTTTAATAGATAGAGAATTGGCCCCAACTAACGGTTCCACAGAAAAATATTTCAAACTCTCCAGTGGTTTGTAGGTACCTTTTTTTATTAGTGGTTGGATCTTTTTTCATTTTAATCGAAATGTGTAGTACCCTATTCCTAAACTGTTTCTTTTTATACCTATCACCCAAACCCATTTGGATTAAAGGACTAACCGGTTCGGAGCGGTTCCATTTAAATTTGAAAAAAAAATCAAGCTCATAGAGTGGAAAACTATTAATTGCGACCTATTACCCCACGCTGGCCAGACGGGTAAGTATAGAGTTTGTTTTAGGTTTTTCTTCTTTTTGCAGTGCTGTTGTTCTGTGTATTTTGCATTCTTAGATGGCTCTTGTGACACCCACGGGATGAATAAGGGTGATAACACTCCGTATTCTGAATCCGTCACCACACGAAATTGAGATGTAGGCCCATAGAAGTTGTTTATAGTTTTTTTAATAGGTTAGTATTTACTTAACCTAAAACTGTCCGTTGGATTTTTATGATACGAACGCGCGAACGGTGTTAACTTTTCAAATATTTGTACAACGAAAAATAAACCGGTTTTGCGAGATAATTAGATGCAAATAACGGGTTAAAAAGCGTTTAGAGATCAGAGGCAGATGAGATCGTCGAAACTATTATGAGTTTCTTATAACTGTTGCCCACAGTTTCTTTCGTGTGTTTGAAGATATTGTCTATCCATTTTAATTTCTTGGAAATCGTTCTCTTTCTGGATGTTTCACCCCCGACATGTGTGCTATTTCGTGATGATCAGTTAAATCGTAAAATTATGAAAGCGTAACAAACAAACAAGCTCACCTTCGCGTGTTGTAATATTGGTTAAGATGAATGATTCTTTATATAATTATTAATGATTGTGTGATGTTATATAGCCCTTCTCAATAAATGGGCTATCAAACACTCAAAGAATTTTTCAATTCGTAACAGTAGTTCCTGAGCTTAGCGCGTTCAGGAAAACACAAAAACTCTTCAGTTTAATAATATTAGTCTAGATTATGAAATCCAGCACTAACATTATAATTATTTTACATAAGTTATTGTCTCCATCATTAGTAATACATTGCAAGAGAAATCTGTCACGAATTAGTTAAAAAATTCTAAGGTATTGATAATACATACTCCGAGATCCCAGATTGTAGTCAATAGTGTCATATTAGTCCTTGAAATGTTCAATGGTACGTTCAATATGACATTGAAAGGATGCATCGCCCAAAGAGTTGTACGTTCGTATTCAGATCACGATTCATGCGGCCAATAAACGGCAGTGTGTGCGTCATACTTAAGTTACTAGGTGGCTAGGCATGAGAGACGAAATAGACTCGAAATTTATTCAAAATTCCTATGATTGCGATATTGAAAATCGAACATTTATATCCATTCATGGACACATGTACAGAAGTAGACTAGATATTGAATTTTGTATAATTTCTTAACAGGTTTTTATTTGACATTTTTTAAGAACAGAGCAACATTCGTTGTATTAATTATTTATTTTTCTGCGTCATATAATTTTCAGCCAGTATCGGCATCATAGACACATATCGAGCGAAGTACAATTTCGGGGTCACGTAGACGGTAAGGTCAAATTGGCCTCAATGCACGGTGTGCTGAACAGATCGAGGCAGTATTTCATTCAGGCCCACCGCCTTCAGCTCTATAAACGCGCAAGAATACGGCTCTCATCTCTATGCAGGGGCACCACAGTTTCAGCTTCTCCAACTGGACCGCATCAAACGAAGAGCGACTCGAATCGTCTATAGCCAATAAATCTCCGATCGGCTCGATCCCTTGGCGTTACGTTACGCATTCTCTATCGTACATATAGGCAAGTTCTCCGAAGAATTGTTCGGAGTAGTACCGGCCGCAACTTGCCGTTATCGTTCCACACGGCATAATTTTCATCCCTATCACCTAGATAATTGGCGCTCTATCACAGTGCGCTTTTGAGACACTTTTTGCCTCGTACAACTAATCTGAGTAACAAGTTATCGTCTGCAATATTCCGGACCGATACAACCTTCAAACCTTTAAGAAAAAGAGCGTACCCTTCCTATAAGGCCGGTTGAACCGCTTGTGAATTAAATAATTAGGTTTATAGAGCGCACCAAAGAAATATACACATATTTATGACCCTTCAGGCAAAAAAAATGTGAAAATGGGATAAAATATGTTTTATTATATATAAAAATAACGCCAAGAATTGATACCTACCTTTATTTTCAATCAAGTTAACGAAAGCTAGACATACGCGAACACCACATTCTTCTGGATATAGGATTTTCTCCTCGACGACCAAAAAAAAAATCAATAGGAAATTAGAAGATTAACGTAAGAAATACTATGTCCAGGGCTATCCATGAAACTTGCGTTAATATCAACTTTATGATGTAACCAAACACGCAATATTGAGTTCTCATGGCACTCCGGCACAGCTTTTATAAAAACATTTTCGCAAAGATATTTCCTTCACTTAAGTAAAGCCGATTGAAAAGTTTATAAAAGTAGTATATATATAAGTAGTACATAATGTAAGTAAAATGTGTGTACACACATAGAAAAATTTCACCAATTTTAATTTTGGCATGGAACTGTGAGAACATATGTTAACAAGAAGAACGTCACCAATATTGTTCATAGTCGATCTTAAGTCCTGTAAATATTTTTTTCCGTGACAATACGGGCCAAATTAATTTTTGTACGTTTGTTCTCAGCCTTGTTAAAGCCTCCTAGTTTACAAAATGTAAGGTTTTATTGAAGGTATTTTACGAAATAAGTCTGATAATTATATACAATTTGTTTCGCCTGCAAAAATTACAGTTATCACTATAAAATATTCTAAATTCATACTAAAGTGTCAATCTATGAACCTGCTAAAGTTCATTATCACAAGATCATAGGTTAACCATGAAAACCAGAAGTCAGAGTTACTTTCGCCTTCTCAATGAAAGCTTTTTCATAAAACCCTGATGTAAATTTATGGACTTTTAAAATGTCTGCGTTAGTAAAGCGGTGTATGCGCCGAATAGTTTGTGCAACATTAGTTGCATTCGCCGGCTAGAGCGCTTGCAACACAGAATGACTGAGGGAGACAGCCATCCACTCTCAAAATGTGTGTATTTAATCGACTGCATAGTACATTATTTGGTCTGTCTCGTAAGATTTAGCCAGCGTTTGTGATGTAAACGTACAAAAACGTGTTTATTTACGAAATCTTTGATATTCTTGGCTTTTCTCTACTATAATATGCATGTATTCTACATATAATCCTTCCTCTTGAATTAATCTCTCTATTGGTCTAAACCGCAATAAAATCCGTTGCTTAGTTTAAAAGATCTAACCGTACCAACACAAAAAAGCGACTTTATTTTATACTATGTCAAGATCAATTAATGTTATAGCAGGTGGTGCACGTACAGGTTGACCGTGACATATTTGTTACTCATAAATCTGGAGTACTTCATTATTGATACGAACGTACTACAAAACAATTACAAAACACTCTTAAAGCAGTTAAAAAAAGGGTAAATAATTCATGATCGAGTTATATCTTTAAACTTATTTATAAAAAAATATACAAGAACGATGTATAATATATAAGAACCTCGAAGTTTATAATCTACGTACCTATTCGTAATAACCAATTATTATCAATTATAATTAATAATTAATTTAATATTATTTTTAAGCGCTTGTCAATATACACTCTCTAAAAACATTAAGGGAAAAGTACTAGTACTCAAATGTAAAATTAATTGTATATTGCACCCTTTGTCAAACCATTGATTCCTATCACCCTTCTTTTACGTGTGAAATCAATCTAAACATTATCAAACAACCTATGAATAGACAACCGTTAAAAAAATATCATCAACACCCTATAACAGGCCACTGCTGGACATAGGCCTCTCCTTAGAAAGGAGGTTCTGGCCTACTATACCACACTCGCCAGACGGGTTGATATAGGGTTTGATTCAAGTTTCCTTCTCTTTGCAGTGCTATTGTCCTGCGTAGTTTGCTCCCTTAGTCGGCTCTTACGACACCCACGGATGAATAGGGCCACCCCTATTCATCCCGTGGGTGGGGACATTCCGTATTCTTAATTCGTCACCACACGGACATAAAGCTGATTATGAAAACATTAATCTTAAAATCGAAAAGATTGATTGGCATGAACTCCTCAGTCAGTTGAATCCGGAAGAAGCCGTAAAAAATTTTTATAGTAGAATATACAGCATAATTGAGGAACCTTTAGCGGGCTGTCGTTCGTCAAGATATCTAGTTTAGTTCACACACTTAAAAAAATCATAAGGCTTGGATTAAATGGAAAAAAGTAAAAAAAATGTCTCAGATTATAAAAACATATAATCAGTGCAGGGTCAGATTTAAAGTGAAGTGCGTAAACTTATATTTCGAACCGTAAAGATAAACCTATATATACCTGCTAAGCTACACTATAGTAACGTGGAATCTAGTGACCGTAAAACCATCTGGAGTTTATTTCCAGTTTCTTCTTTTCGGTATATGAACCAGTTTCAACTAACTTTAAACATTGGAGACATCCTCCATACTCGATTTGAATATCTGTAACCTCCGTTTCAGTGAAAAAATGTCCTTGAAGCTATTAGATCCTTGGACCCGTCTAAAGGACTGGAAACGATTTCATACCTCCACACTTCTTAAAAATTAGTGCATCGTATTTATAAGCCATTTTTTTAATTTACAAAAATGCATCTCCCCGGGTGTTTCCCGCTGTCTGGAAAGTTGCCAACATTACTCCCGTACACAAAGGTGGATCTAAGAGTAACGTTGAAAATTACCGTCCGATATCTATTTTGTCTGCTTTTTCAAAGCTCTTTGAAAGACTTGTACACGACGAAATATACCCAGCGTTTCACAACATAATCATACCACAACAACATGGATTCGTCAAACAACGATCAACTATCACTAATCATTTAAATTTTACCAGTTTTCTATTTGACAACATTGACAATCGAGTTCAAGTGGATGCTGTTTACACCGATTTTCAGAAGGCCTTTGACAAAGTGGTTTATGAAATATTATTAAATAAAATTGCATATAACGGTATACGCGGCAACCTGCTCAGATGGTTTTGCTTTTATGCTACGAACTGCTGTCAAAGGGTCGGAATTAATGGTTTCCAATCAAACATCATAAAAGCCACTTCCGGAGTTCCACAAGGCTCAAGTCTTGGCTCTCTACTGTTTATTATTTTTATAAACGACACAAATCAGTGTTTTTTAAATACTAAATACCTCCTGTATGCTGATGACCTTAAAGTTATAATCCCATTAAAAATTACGAGGATTGTGCCCTTTTTCAACAGGACTTGGACCGACTGACAACCTACTGCTACAATAACAAACTTCACTTAAACTTACCCAAATGCAAGTACTTAAACTACAAAAAATAAAATGTTATTAGTTTTAAATACAAACTTTGTAATATTCCCTTAGTAAGGTCACTTCTATAGCAGATCTCGGTGTAACACTCGACTCGAAACTCAGCCTAGATCTTCATATTGACAACATAGTCAACAAAGCATATAAGCTTTACGGGTTCATTATGAGATTTACTCACGACTTCAAAAGACCTTGCTCCTACTTACATCTATATAAATCATTATTTCGCTCACAACTGGAGTATGCAGTGCCGATCTCGAACCCCTTCTACAACAAATATGTAGATATCATTGAAAATGTCTAACGCAAATATTTACGTGCAATGCACTATAGGAACCACGGTTTCTATTTGCCGTATAATGAATTGCTAGTTAAATATAAAATATTGACTCTCAGCTCGAGACGAAAGTACATTGAGGATTTAGCGCTGTATAAAATCGCAACCAACAAATTTAACTGAATTAAATAATATGCCATGCTATACAGTCCCCAGAAGGATTTACAGAAGTAAAGTTGTGCGCAGGCAAACCATTTTCAGTGAATAAATGCCGTACCAACACTGTTATGCGCTCGCGATGCGTCGCATGTTAGACACTTAAAACAAAATATTCATTAATGTTGATATTTTCGCCAGCTCAATAAGCAAGTTCAAAGGCCTTTTGCTTAAAGAATTAGACTATAATAACACAACCGCATTAACAACAATCCTTGTTCTAATTTTCATAATTACCACTAAGAAACTGAATAACTTTAACGACTAATGTATGAATATTACAACCTGTACAAATATGAGCGTGTTTAATACTGTATTTTATACTTATTTCTGTTAATTTGTGAATAGCATTGTGGGCTACAATATAACATAAGGGCAATATTTGTTTAGATAATTTTGTAAACTGTATGTTGTAGCTGTTTGTTATTCCTATTCAATAAAAAAAAAAGTTTCTAGAAAAATATACATAACTTAATGTTTAGTTATTGTTCAATCGGTTATCGGCTCGAAGGTTATAATGCAGTTAATATAGTAGATCAATAAATTTTTATAGCTGTTATTATGCTGTAATGATACTGATAATGAAATAGTTATTTAAAAGTAATAATAAGTAATAAGGTTTACCAACTAAAATACATACTGGGTATTTATTTATTTTTTGAGACTTCCTGCAAAACTACTGCATGAGGCGGACTTGGCCACAGGCTTTTTGTTCCAGTCAAACCTTTAGGTTTAGCAAAGCTGTGGTGGCAGTTGTATATTTGGGGCAGGTAAGGATGAGACTGAATTAAAGAATGTAACAAAGAAGAAAAAAATCCTATAGGTAGGTATATACATACATAGAGCTTATACATATAAATATCATAATAATATCAAAATATAAAACATAGATAATAAAGATAATCTTAAAGTGTTTATTCTGATGACTCCGTCAACAAGCTTCTATACAGCTGCCGTACTTTCAGCTTAAGAGTAGATGGGTTATTGGACATCGTGATTTCTAGTGGGAGTGTGTTCCAAAGGGTTACAACTTGAACAGGGAAGAAGGAATGGACCATACTGAAAATATGTGCAGGATAAAGAAGAAGAAGATTGTTAGAAAAGCGAAGAGTTTTGTCATAATTAGAGCAGAGATATTGGAAGTGGGATTTTAAGTAGGTAGGTGAGTTAGGTGAGTGGAGAAGAGAGTGCAACATAGTCAGAGCCTCGAAACTCGACATTGGACGAATAGTGACGAACTATTTACGATCATGTATAAGTTAATACAGAAATCTTGATGTGTGTTAGACTCGTCCTTGTTCTATTTTTTTAATATTTTTGACAAAACAAGGCGTGGCAAAAATATGAGAGAAAGTTGTATCTTGATTGTAAGGGTTACGTATATCACAATACATTTGCGGCGATATTTAATTAAGTTGTGTCATATCTACACAATTATAAATCACTACAATACAATACAAAGATAATAAACTAAAAAACAATGTCCGACTATTACATTCCTAACTACTACGACCATAAGAATCCCATAATAGGCCTTGATATAGTTATACTATCGTTCAACAATGTAAAACGTCCATAGATATTTGAAAACATTACAATAAGGCTATGATAATATTGACAAGTTATACGAAATACAACATATTTCTAGAAGCACATGGCTTCTAGAAATATGTTGCTTAAGTGATAAATACAGTGTATAGGACTGGAAAAGCAGCTGCAAAAATAAGCGTACAGAACTATTTGTCCTGGGTGGGATTCGAGCCCACAACCCCGGGCTCAGAAGTCAGGATCCCTAATAGGCTAACAGGCCAGTGAACTTAGGAAAAACTGCCAAGATTTTTTTACATATAATATTTAACTGACAATTTTTTCTAAATTAATTTTCATTTTATTTTTGTTACAGGTTCAGGACAAGTGTAGTGAATAAAATAGTGAAAAGTGATGCTCAGTAGTTTGAACACAAAATTAACATAATAAAAAGCAATGTCGGTGGAAACTCAAGAATATATCAATGGCATGAGGCCGGGACCCCTTACGAGGGAGATTCCAGAATGTATGAGAGACAAGTACACCGTCGTGCAAGCCATTATAGACGTTATAATGTTTGTCATCGTCGGTATAGGATATGTCATACAAGCTATGTATAGAACTTGTGTAGGACACAAGAAAAAAAAATTAAAATGGTGCTATTGCTGTAGTGACTGGTGGCGGCGGCGGCCTAGGTAGCCTCATCGCCCTGAGACTATCTCGACTCGGCTGTACGGTTGTTTTATGGGATATCAACAAACAAGGTTAGTACCACTTCAGTTTTTAAATATAAACCGAGGTAATTTTCTAGACTATGCTTACCATTGCCTTTTAAAAAAATCTAACTTTTTTTAACCCATCAAACGATACACTCACGAATTTTATTGTTGTGGTTTGAGTGTGTACATTTCACATATCACACACATCTTTAATCAGATTTATCTGACAATGTACAACAATGTCGTCGTGTACAAACATACTATTATTGCACATTGCAGGGAAAATAAAATCTCAAAGAAAACACCAAAACCGTTATTTTTTCATAATAACTAATAAATTTTATTTAAATTTGGAATATGAGACTGCTGTATAGGCCATCTCGGCACCGTGGTCCAACCGATATGTCCAACTGGTTGCACTACGGGTAAGTAAAGCTATGCAAGGTCCACCATTGAGAATTTTATTTTCTGTAATTTTTGTTATGACCCGAGGTACAAGTGGCCGTTACATACGTAGAATGAAAATTGCAGTTGCAAATGATTTAAAACAATTAAAAGCTATAACAAGTCAAACTGGCCAGTTCAATAAAACACTATTCATAAATGAAGAAGTAAGACAATTGCCGTTAACCGTGGAATACTCCGTTATCATTATATTTTTAAGTAGCTCTTTCACGCAGTTGCACACCCGTTTATGCTCACTGATTCGTTTCTTGATGTTACACACATCATATAGCCCATAACTTTCGTCAATAAATACTTTTCCAAATACTAGCTTTCCGCCCGAGACTCCGTCATCGTGTATGTCGGTTGTCGCGGTAAAAAGTATATATACTATAGCACTCAGGAATAATATACCTTTCTAACAGTGAAAGAATTTTCAAAGTCAGATCAGTTTATACCGCAGATTACCCCGAACATACCTATAGATACAGACCGTATGGATTAACAGGTTTTTAAAATCCGAATAGTAGTTCTAGAGGTTAACGTGTTAAGCAACCAATTAAAGAAAAAAACATTTTATCTTTAATATAACAGAATAGAAGTTTAGATTTATTTCATTATTTTGAGGTGTTTGGTTTCGTGAAATCCGCCGTGGCGTTCTTTTCTTCATCCAACTTGGTAGCACTTTAATTATAGTAGACTTATTTGAAAAGCGCTGTCTTAGTGGGTTCGATTCCAGGACTGTGAAATTTTTTTATTAGGGTTTTGCTGAGAGGCAAAATATCGTAAGTTACTCCTTATATAGACAGCTACCTAGTAGTAAAATATTATCAAAATCGGTCAAGCCGTTCAGAAAATTACCCGGAAACAAACAGAGAGAGAGCTACAAAAAATAAACTGGTTTTAGGCATAGGTATCGTGCAAATAACCGTGTGAGCATGAAAACCCTTTTTTTTTTTTTTTTTTTTTTTTTTTCCGTGCGGAAATCCCCTCGGATACCACCTGCTCGGTGGCATGTCGGACTCGAACCGACTAAAACCGCACGCCTTCGCCGGGTACTAATAGCCGGGGAACCAGGTATACCCTAGAAAGGAAGGCCCTGGTGCCCCGACATACCTCGGGTCATCTACAGACGAGTAGACGACCCCCGCCCCGTGTGGGAAACCCCATGTTCCCTGTGCTCCCTGGAAGCGAGCGCGCTTCGCAACGCGCTCGCCGCCACCCCGGCCTGCTTCTGCTAGGGTGACAGATGGCCTCACCTGTCACCCCCAGGCCTGCGCTTATGGAGGACGGAGGTCGTTCTGCGACCTCCGGCGCCTGAGTCGCCTGCGCTGCCTGGCCCGTGCCCGGGCCTGGCGGCCGGGAGAGTTCTAAACCTCTCCCGGTCCCGCTCCGCCGTCTCCTTCGCGAGCATAACTTGCTCGCAGAAGGAGACGGCAGAGTTCCACGCACTCTCGCTCCGCACGATAGCCGCAATCAGGCTATCGAGCGAGAGAACTCCCACTCCGATGGCCGCCACGAGGTCTCGCCTCTGCTCAACCCACGCCGGGCACTCTGCCAGCGTGTGGAGAGCCGTGTCCACGGTCTGGCCATCGCAGTGGTGGCACTCAGGCGTTGGCTCCTTGCGGATCAGACACAGGTGATCTCCGAAACATCCCTTCCCAGTGATCACCTGCGTCAATCGGTATGAGAGGGTCCCGTGACGCCTCTCGAGCCAATCCTCCATAACGGGTCTTACCGCCGCAAGGACGGCGTGCCCGGCGCTCGGTTGCCCGAGTCGTTCCCTCCACTCCCCTATGATGACCTGGCGGAGTTGGGATTTCCGGTCATCGATTTCTCGAATCTCGGGGTATCGACCCAACTCCTGCGCCTCCTTGCGCCACTGATACAGTGCTGCAAGGGCTCTCGCCTCCAGGTCCCACGGTGGAGTTCCGGCCAGGAGACTCGCCGCCTCGAAGGAGATCGTGCGGTACCCCCTTATGATCCTGATGGCCAGCATTCGCTGCGGTCGCCGCAGTATCGCGACGTTGCTGGCCTTCAGGGCCCCCGCCCATACTGGGCACCCGTAAAGGGCCATGGACCGCACAACCCCCGAGTAGAGTCTCCGGCAGGAGTCATCGGGTCCCTTCATGTTGGGCAGCAGCCGCGCCAACGCACCGCGCTGCCCCAACCAACTTGGGGACCAGACCTCGGAAATGATATCCGAAGTCCCATCGGCCATCGAGTACGAGCCCCAGATACCTGATCGAGGGCTCGATGCCGATGCGAGTGCCTCCTACCGTGAGGCTAGATCCCTCAGGCGGCTTCCTCCGAAGCCCGTGGAAAGAACAGGGCCTCGGACTTGTGCAGAGCCACCTCGAGACCCAGCCGCCGGATACGCTCAACGACTTGGGCAACCCCGGCCGTGGCCCTCAGGGTTGCCTCGTGGTGCGTCTTGCCGCGCGCCGTCACGAGTGTGTCGTCCGCGTAGCACACGACGGCGACACCATCCAAGAAGGCACCACGAAGCACCCAGTCGTAGCCGATGTTCCACAAGAGTGGCCCTAACACCGACCCCTGCGGAAACACCGCACGACATTTCACGCCTACCGAGACCGGTCCTACTGGGGTAGACGACGGCTCTCTCCGACAAATATGCCCCGACTATGCGGCGGAGGTAGAGAGGCACTTCGTGATACACGAGCGCCTCCCTGATGCAGCTCCAGGGCATAGTGTTGAACGCGTTGGCGATGTCCAAGGACACCGCCAACACCACTTCGCCCCGGGAGACTGCTTCCTCCGCCAGAGCCTTCACGCGCATGATCGCATCCACGGTGGAGCGCCCCTGACGGAAACCGTACTGGTTGTCCGCCAGATCCGGCCCAACCATCACGAGATGCTTGACGAGGCGCCTTGCAATCACTCTTTCAAAGAGCTTGCACACCTCGTCAAGCAACACTATGGGCCGGTAGGCGGACGGTGAGTCCGCCGGGCGCCCCTCCTTTCGGATGAGGACCAGTTTCCCCCGTCCTCCACAATTTCGGAAACTGGCCCCGCTCGAGGCATGCGCTGAAGAACCCTCGCAGTCGGGGCTCGAGAGCCTCGTCGACTAAGGCCAGGACCCACGCTCGGCCAGGAATGCCATCGGGTCCCGGGGCGGTGTTTTTGGCTTTAAGCCGTAACACCGCCACCCTTAGTTCCACCCCAGTGACCTCAGGCACTTCGTCGTCATCCACGTTAGGCGCCTCAAGCGCCGGAGGCGGAGCCATGCTGTGGCGGAGTATGCTCCAACCACTCGCGTTGGGAACAGGGAGCCAACGACCCTCTCAAGCAGCTCTGGCTGAAGACACCGTGTGACGCGGCGGGGCCCATGGGCGCATCTTGCCCCTAACCATACGGTAGGGGCGCCCCACGGATCCCGCTCCAGTGTCTCCAGCATCTCGCGGCGGGCCTCGCTCTTGGCCCGCTTTATCGCTGCCTGAAGGGTCCTCTTGGCAACCCTGTAACCCGCTAACAGCTCCGCCTCTCTCGCTGCCGCATCTTCGGGGCGGCGACGCCTCCTGCGGAACCTGGACCACCTGGCGGCGCGCGGTCACAGCAGGCTTGACGCAGCCGTGCGATCTCCGGCGACCACCAGTAGACCTGGCGCCTCGCAGTATTGGGCTGAGCCCTAGGCATCGCCGCATCGCAGACGCGGGTCATGGCCTCCCGGAACCACTGTGCCTCAGCATCGACGTCGACAGGCCTGTCCGGCGCAGGAGCCCAGGCCTGTACGATGGCGGCTTCCAGGAGGAGGTCGCGATCTAAGCGCTTGAGCGCCCAACGTGGTTCAGGTGGTGCCGGTCAGACCGGCACCACAAATCTGCAGGGGCGGAACGTCAAACCGAAAAATGGGTGATCCGAACCTGTCTCCTCCCGACAACGACGCGCCAGCCCTTGGACACGACCGCTAGCGAGGGGCATGCGAACGGATGCCCCACGATCGAACTACCCCTCGCCGTCACGAACGTGGCCACGGCCCCCCGGTTTAGGAGAACTAGGCCGAATCTTTCAGCCCAGTTCTCCAATGCCCGCCCTCGGGTTCGTGCGCGGGGGAACCCCCAAAGGGCCTGGGGACCAGGCCGTTGAAGTCCCCCAGCACAAGAACCGGGTGGGGGCGACAGGCATCGACGACGACGGCCAGCTGAGCGAGCCCATTGTCGTAATCAGTTAGTTTCGGTCGGCGTGAAATAAGCGGCCACGACCGCTATATCTCCAACTATCGCCGCTACACAGCCCCGTCCCCTTGAAACTACTGCAAGAGGTGGAGTGCCGGCTGCGGTACCGTGCACTGGGGCCCCCGTGCCGTCCAAGTCGGTCTCCCAGCAGGCCCGAGAAACCGATGGACATATGGCTCGGCGATAGCGGCGATGTTGATGGACCACTGTGCCATGCTCTGGAGCAGAAGATCCTGAGCATCGGCACCGTGGCCTACTTTCCCACCTGGAGGATGCGGAGATGTGGGTCCATCACTGGACTTCCATCCCCGCATCCCGCAGCGAACTTTTGCGGCTGTCCAGCGGAAACTCTCCGCCCTGGATCAGCGGCTCGGAGGCGGAAGTCGGCTCCCCGGCTTCGGTCGCGATAGGCACGGCCTTACCCCAACCCGGTGGTCGGCAGGCTTGCCCTCCGCTGGCGCACCTTAAAGCAACGCAGCGGAGCGTTGCAGCCACCCGCCTTGTGACCGGGCGGCCACAGCGGAAGCATCGGTCACCTTTCGGTGGCCTCCGCCGTGCAGTGCACCCCTACGTGACCCACCGACAGGCACCTGAAGCACCTTGCCGGTCGGCCTGCAGGAGCCCCTGCCTGCGCCCCCAGGAAACCTCCGACCAGGAGGCTCCGTCCATCGGCGACCTTCTGGGCCCCCGCGATGGGGGAGCTGACAACCGCTGCCCCCTGTCCACCGGGGCCGAAGCGTATTGCTCCGGCCTTCACGCTGTCCAGAGGGCAGCTTCCCTCTCCGCCACGGCGAGTCTGAGCTCGTCCGCCGTGACAGAGTCGTCCAGGCCCGTGATGCGGACTTCGGCGCATTTAGTGGGCCTGGACACTCGGACGTCGCTGCATCCAGTGACTCCCTCAGCTTAGCCGCTAGGGCATCGGCTTTGGGGCCACTGGTAGCCGCCGGCTACCTCGAGGAGCCGGGCTCCCGTCCGTGTGTTTTTACACCGGACGCCCGGAATCTCGAGGGCTTTGAGGTCCACGTTGGCCTTGACTTTCGTCAAGACCTCGGCGTACCCCACGCCCCTCTCCGCTGCCTCCGCCGTCAAAGTAATAACGACGGCCGAGGAGCGAGGGGCGCGGAGCTTCCTCGGCGCTCCCTTCGCGGCGGCGGCGGGGGGTCCCTCCTCACCTTCTTGGCCGCTTTTTTGGCGGCCTTCCGCTCTTTTTGTTGTCCCCGGCCACCGTCCAGCCCCGCTCCAACGAGCGCTGTGCGGTGTCAGCCGGGCCGAGACTGGGGCTTGGGTTGGGGCCGCCTTCCCCCTCCCTTTGCCCTTTCCGGTCTTCTGGGGCGGGGGGGGATGATGACGGCCCAGCCACCCTAGCTGCTGGCTGGGCTGTTAGGCCCGCCCCCGGCAGCGGCCGCATAGGTTGCTCTTGGCGGAGCCAGAGGTGGGCGGGCAACGGGCGCTCTCTATTGCAGAGATGCGCCTCATAATTCGCTCCTCCATCTCCGCCACGAGTCGGACTAAGTCCGGCCCTTAGGGGCGGACAACGCACAGGTGCCCCAAGACACTGGTGTGGCACCAGCGTGGGCACGAGCCTTGGCGAGATCCGCCTCGAGGCGGGCTCTCTCCCTAGCGTGGGCCTTGCTCTCGGCCACGAGGAGTCGTCCCGCCTCGATGATGGAGCGCACGACCGCTACCAAACGCCTCCTGTTCGGGACCCCTGGCTACCCCGGGGACGTCTGGAGCAGGCAATCGGCCACGCCGATTGCCTCCTCGATCCGGTCGACGGGGTTGCCGGTTTTGCCCGCAGCTCAAACGAGGCCAGCACCCCACCCGCTTCCCCACATCAGTGGTCGACATCTCGGACGCGACCCCTCCTCTCTTCTCCGTCCGAGACCCCCATCTTCGGCTCCTCCCAGCGCCGCGGGTTGGACGCACCTTCTTCCGGGGCCCCCATGGCCGTGGGGAGTCGGCCTCCGCCGCGAGCGCCCCTGCGGCTTGTGCCGACTTTGGGGAGCCGAGGCCTCATCGCCCCGAGGCCGACTCCAATTGGGCCCCTTCAGGCCCAGGCGAAGCGGCGCCTTTTCCGCTTTGGAGTACCCTTCTGGTGCTGCTCTGCAGCTGAGAAACCCTCGGGGTACTCGCTCCCCCTCCCTCTCCGAGGCAGTGTCGGTGTTTGACACTACCTCCAGGTTTTTTCGCGTCCTCCGCGATAACGTCGCCGGATTTACTGCTCGGCGACGGGCAGGTTCGACATTTGGTTTCTCCCCCCCAGAATACGAGTGGGAGCTGCCGGAGCCGTTTGGCTCCGGGAGGGATTCCCCAGACACTGTGTGTCCGGGACCCTCCTGGGTAGATTTAATAATCTTTGGCCTCATGTCATTGTTTGTTTAGTTTAACGTCCTTCGACGGGGACGCCTTCGGCACTGGACTCCCCTCCAGCGACTCAGCCCCTTTCCAGGCGTCCCGAACGTGGGCTTAGAGCATTTTTATAGAGGTTTACGTCCTCGCGGATCCGAAGATCCACCGGTCCTGTCCATTCAGGGATTACGGCTGGGCCGGACGGGGTCTGCAAACCCGACCGGGTCCGTCCGCCCCAGGGTTTTTTATAGAGGTTGCCTTCCTCGTAGCCCTGAAGAGCCGTCATTCCTGACTGTTTTCCAGTCAGGGTTTTCGACATGGCCGGACGGTGGTCTGTGTCAGACCAGTGGGCCACCACCTTTGGGCAGAGCCAGCGGGAGTGGACCCCTCCCCCCCCAGCCCGCTCTCCCTATGCCCTCTGCCAAACAGAGGGGGCATGCGGAAAGCAGCCCTCCGAACAAACCCTTGACGGGCCGTTCCCACCTCGGCGGAATTGGCCGCAGGCGGCAGCGCCTTTCCCACCTAGGGAGAGAGGCGCTGCCGTCTCCGTTTGCCCCGGGTGCACCACAAGGAGGTTCCGGACCACGCACCCCAGCATGAAAAAAACCCCATTATTTTCACATTTCACAAACAGACACTTCAATTTTATTTATTTTAGTTAAGCTCTTAGGGGCAGTTATTGATGCCGCTTTACAGACGTTAAAGTTACAAACATTTAAATTTAAACTAGTACAATTAATAACTATAAAACACAGCTATGTAATGCACATAACGGCTGATTTTAATCATGACTAATCTGCAACATGTTTGCATGCTATATTTTAATTGCGTAAGATATAATGATATGGTTTCACTGACCGTGGTTTGCACAGTTTAGTTAGAAAAATTTTAGACCATTTACATTGTAAATGTTAACGAAAATATACTCACTCTAATTTGGGACAATTTTGTTTATTTTCACATATATTATTTAATAGTTTGTTTGTTAACAATGTCAGTCATTATTGCAAATAATGAAATTTCTTTGTAATTAGGCAGTTATTAAAATAATATTCTTTCAATTGAAAAAAATTTATTAAAAAAAAGCAATCAAGATTTCTGTTTTAAAAGTTTTAAATGACTATAATGACACATTTGTAGTTTTGTGAGGATATACGTTATGAGGTATAGATAACATACCTTACCCAATATTACAGGTAAAAACGAATACCTTTGATGTAATAAATCAATAAAAAAGTAACTATTACTTAGTATTTCTATTCTTTTTTAGTGTGTTAGTAGCTCTAAAATTAGTAATGATACAGTTAGAGGAGGTCCAGTTTTAAAATGTCAACCTACGCTGCTTTCTGTAGTACTTAATTAGTATGCTAAATTGTTGTTGTACTTTACATGTAAATGAGCTATCCCCGCGGAGTTGACGCTTTTGATACGAAAATTTAATAAGGCGAATTCATACTAATTTATGGTAAGTATTTACAGAAACATGGAGTGATAAAATGATATATATTATACGAATTTAATAAACTGAAGTTTTCTGTTCGTTTGTTCTTTAAAAGCAGTAATCTGTACAATTCTAACTGGATTAAAAAATATATTTTTAATTATATTAGTAAAGAGCGTGAAACCGGAAAAAACAACTTTTAAAAAACACTGCTAGAAAGAAAATTTTATTACTGTGAAATTGTTGAAGTTTTCGATCAGTATCTGAAGGTAATTCTGAGAAGCAACTTAATCTTACTTTCACTCTTTTAGAAAGGTTAATATTGTCAGGCGACAAAATTAATTAATGTTATTTTGTGCATTCAATATGTTACACATCGGAGTGCAGCAGCACTTACTCGGTAAAAGTCAAGTTGAAGTATTTTACTTCGATATCACAATTATTGACGCATTAACAATTTTTAAAAAGGGCGCGGAAGACAACAGAGGAGCAATGAGCTTGGTAACCTTGTCAAATAATTTTCGTTAAGTTTTGTGTTTTCTTAAGATAAAGGAGGAAGGCAGATGTTTCCTGTTGACGTAAACTACACAATTAAAAAAAAACAAATAGGGAAAAAGAGCTCATACTTTTTAGGGCGATACTCTGACTAAGTTACTCATGGTCATGTCTGCCGTGGGAGAGTCATGCTTCGGCAATTATCATCTGTGGAACAATTTATCATCTGCGGTATTTCAAGACCGATACGACCTTTAAGAAAAGACCGTTACTACTTCCTAAAGGCCGGCAATGCGCTTGTGACTTCTAAGTGGCAGGCGTTCATAGGCGGCGGTAGTCGCTTTCAATCAGGTGACCCGTCTGCTCGTTTGCCCCTCTTCAAAAAAAAAAGAAAAACAACAATCAAAGTGACACCAAAACCTCACAGAAAACCGTTGTTAGTCAATTTTTTGTAAGTTTTAACCAAGACAGTGTTGTTACCGGAGACAATAATTAAAGAGAAACTGTCTAATTAACCTTTAATTTTACCGGAAATTTGGCCTTTATGTACTCTATTGTTATTCAATACTTTATATCATATCAGCATCACGTCAACGTTCCTTTCCGAAATTTAAGTTTCCTCTCGAAGCTATCTGTAATTTTTTTGTGCTATAAATTTTAATAGCAGTTTTTGTTAGCAATATAAGATAGAATACACTACACTATCAATCACATACGGATGAGTATTAGTTATAATACGAATGCAATTTATGGTAACGTTAAAGTAATTGACCAATACTAACCGAGTATTGTACTCAAACCAAATTGCGAATAATGCGGGAAGTGTGAACAATTGTTGAGAAAACAATCTTGTAGTCGTGTCTTCGTTGCGTAGGACCATTACTTAAAGATATCATATCTCGTGTGGGGATGATATACATGCTGTGGCTTCAACCGTCGCTGTTGTTATTATGACATGTTTTTGTAAATAATCTATATATAGAAAAGACATTTTGTTTTTGATTCTTAGAAAAAGTCTTCGTCTAATTTTTCGAGCTCATTACTTTCTCCAGCTGAGCGTTATACGTATGTTTGGAGTTTGATTCGCGTCGGTAATGAACTGGATGAGGGTGGAACCCTCTAAAGACCTATCCTAAGACCTAGTATCCAGTCCTTAATTAGGACAAATATTGTGTGATGAGCACGAACATTAGTTCTGTGTCTAAATAGTAATAGTAATAAGTGCGATCTCGCGCACACTATAAAAATACGTAGCTAATACTTGTTAGACAAACACAGCGTTAATATAAAAACAAAATACAAAACTAAAAGACAAATAAGAAAAATATATAAATGGAAGAATAAATAAACAAAAAAATGTAAATGATATCAGTTTTAGGTGATATGTGCATGTGCGTGTGTGTTATTATTTCTATGAAGCTACCCTGTACCCTAGTTTAATTTAATATATAGTAAAAACTAGTTTACAAATTAGTCTACATGCAAACACAAGACAACTACTAAACTATTTAGAACCTTTGCATTCGTAGTACCTTTGATTATTTGAATGTATTAATTTCTATTACATATACCGATGCGTGTAGTTTCGTGTGAAAGTTCACTATTGACAGAGCCTGCTATTGTGTTGATTTTTCTCATGATTTTGTATAATGTTATGATCCTGCAGTTTATTGTGAAGACAACGCAACGTACAAATTTCCAAACAATATTTTCAGAACATTAAACACGCAAATCAGTGTTTGGCACAATGGGCGGTCTTATCGCAGACTCCTCTCTCGTAAATATTTTTTTTGTACACAACATTATTTTACTATTTTCTTTTTGCAAATAATTTAAGGTGATATTTATTACAAGTTAAAACAAAAATTATAACACAATTTTTGACAAACAGGAGAATATCAACGATAGATTAAAAACTATAATGTGTTTTCAGAAGAACACAACAATGGACGTTGGACATTCCATATATTTTAAAGTCCACTCATGTTGGATAACTTGTCGTCATTACGTACGTGAATAAGTGCACTCGAATTAAAAAAAGGCTTCGGTTTTGACCTTAAAAGGAATAAATAGCCCATAAACAGTCTTTCCCTTATTACGAGTAGGTATGTCTTGAGTGATAAGAATACTCGTGCCTATTGTATTTTTGGTTTGGTTTTTGGTATTATGGTCACCAGCTCTCTGACAATGACCACTCCACATTACTATTTTTTTAGTAGCCTGTTCTGTTGTTTTTTTTTGTAGCCCTTTCTAAATGTAAAAGATACCTGTTACCAGTGACTATTAAAAAAAGTCAATTGTTGCAGAAAAAAAAAACAATTACTCGCGACGCAGTGTAACACGCTCCCTAGAGACAATAACTAATTGCTCTAGAAGTTACTGAAGTACATTTCGAGCTCTCAACAAAAATAAACAGATAGACCTTTTAA
>CADEBD010000557.1:0-25675 GCA_902825455.1 Arctia plantaginis
CGCGGACAAAATAACATTGTTTAATTAATGTATTCATATCATAGCTTAGTAATAATATGTATGTCCATGTATGCAAGTGCAGTATGAGGTTGTAGTTTGGTGTAAATATGCTTTATATTATTTTAAATCCGTCCGTCCGTGCGGTGACGGATTAAGACTACGAGTGTCCACCCTTTTCTCCCGGTGGTGTCGTAAGAGCCGACTAAGGGAGAAAACTACGCAGGACACAACACTGGCAAGAAAGGAAAACTTGACACAAACCCTTTCTTTCTTTTTTTTTTTTTTAACGTGTGGAAATCCCTCGGACCGTCACCCCACCGGGGTTTGCGGCGGGGTGGTGTGTCGGACTCGAACCGACCTAAAACCACACGGTGTGCCGTGTGCCAGTTTAGGAGGGGTCCAGGTGTTTTATCGCCTTCTGGACCCCTCCTAGCGCCGGCCCGCTCCTATTGCGGGCCCCGTCTCAAAATTTTCCTCTCTTTTAGGCGACGTCCGCCGGCACACGCGGACGCCGCCCCCTCGCGGCTGGCCAAACTAATGCGGGTGGAGGGGAAACCCACCCCGTCCACCCGCGGCCACACTCAGGGCGGCATGAGGCGCAAGTAAGCGCGCCTCCGCCGCCCGTATCGCCGGCGGCGGATCAGGTCCGAGTGGAGGTCGTCCTCCCGGGCCTTCTCCGCCGCCTCCTTCTGCGAGATTACCTCCTCGCAGAAGGTTGCGACCGCGGTAAAACAACTGTCGCTACCGGCCATGGACCGAATTACGGCCGGTAGCGAGAGATCTGCTCCGATGACTGCAGTGAGGGCCCGGCGCTGCGTCGCCCATTGCGGGGCAGCGTGTGCTGGGCCGAGTTCTCACTGCAGTCGCAGTGGTGGCAGGCGGGACTCAGTTTCCCTCCTAGCGACCGAGTGCAGGTACTTTCCGAAGCAACCGTGCCCGGAAAGCACCTGCGTGGCCGGAAGGAAAGGGTCCCGTGCTGCCCCCTGCCCATCGGCGATGACCGGCTGGAGAGCCTCCACGGCGGCGAAGCCAGCGCGTGGAGTCTCCAGCCGGAACGACCATCTGACCATGGTGGCTCGGCGAGCGGCTTCGCGCCACTCGCGCACGTCCTCGGGCGGAGGGCGCAATCCGCTCTCCGCCCGGAAGTCAGCCATCGCCGATAAACTTCGGCGAGCACTTCCGCCTCCAAATCCCACGGGGTGTTCCGGCCAAGGCGCAAGCCGCCTCGGTGGACACTGTGCGGTATCCGCGTATGGCTCTGACCGCCAATATCCTCTGGGGGCGCTAGAGGCGCGCCCTATTCGGGGCGTCAGAGCCGCCACTCACACCATAAAGCGCCATGGACCGACAACCCCGCGTACAGCCGCCTCGTGGTGAACACTGGCCCCGCCCAAATTGGGCAAAAGTCGCCCTAGGGCGGAGGCAGTGTCCACCAGCTTCGGACCAAGCTGTCGGAAGTGCTCGTCGAAGAGCCACCTACCGTCTAGGACCAGACCCAGGTACCTCATCTGGGCCCGGACCGGTACGAGGACCGAGCCGACCTCGATTGAGGCGCCGGCGGGTGGACCACGACGGGGCCCATGAAATAATAGGGCCTCCGTCTTATCCAGGGCCACCCGTAATCCCAACGCCTCAATGCGCCCGACCACCTGGAAACTCCCGTGGAACTTGACACAAACCCTATACCAACCCGTCTGGCCAGCGTGGTATAGTAGGCCAAAGCCTCCTTTCTAAGGAGAGACCTATGTGCAGCAGTTGACTAGTAAAGGCTGTTTATGATGATTTTATATAGAAAAAGAAAGGCGAAACAATATTCAAACAAAATGGAAGGAAGAAAGAATAAGAAGAAGATAATGTTATAATTCAAAGATGGGTTGACTCAACCGATAGTTGATACTAACTCGTACTTTAGCAATTTGTTTATTATTATAACTTATTTTTATTGCATTGTCTCAGTGCAAAGGAGCTTAATAAAATAAAATGGCATATCCAACATACTTAATGCGTTAATGTACCTACATGTTTGTTTTTTAATGTTTATAATCCCCCAGGTGCTTTTCTTATTACCATCTGTTTTGAATTACAGAATTTGAATGTGACTAGGATGGATAAGGTAAGGATCATTCCTCCATAAATTGGAGGAATCCTCAAAGTAACGCAAGTGGGTGAAAGTAGAGAAGCAACAGGTTTATTCTGGTATAGACAAGTGATGCGAAGAGATAAGCAAAATGTAATGAAGAAAGTTTAATATATCGAAGTTGATGGATATAAGAGTAGAAGACGACTAAAGGAATATATAGATGGATAAAACAAACTACGCAGGACAACAGCACTGCAAAGAGAAGGAAAACTGAAAACAAAATCCTATACCAACCCGTCGAGCCAGCATGATATAGTGCAAACCCCTCCTTTCTAAGGGGATGCCTATGTCCAGCAGCGGACTAGTAAAGACTGATGATAAATAAAATATGAGATACTTATTTTAGAAATATGAAAATATCAACATATAAATATTTGCAAATTTAACAACGTTCACATATCAATGCACGTGACTGTACATATTTTGAGAAATCGATTGCAATTTTAATGTAACCCAAAAAATAATTACCACAAACAGTAGAGTAATAAATAAAAAGGTGTAATATTATTTTTTACAGATAAATGTAATCTAAATTTTCCTATTTGAAATTTGATCAAAGTTACGTAACTGAGTGATAATAAGGACAAAACATAGTAAATAATAAAAACTCCATTACATCTCAAAACACGGCAGCCCCTGATCCGAAACTGGGCAGAGCCTGTTTTTATGGTAACCAACTGTTGATAAACAACTTATATATTTTTTAAATACATACATTTTTATAGATAGATTACACCCAGGCACAAAAACAAATGACGTGCTCATCACACAATTATTTCCTGGGTGGGAATGGGAACCCCACCACTTCCGGCCTAGCAGTCAGGATCACTAAATCACTAGACCAACAGGTCCGTCCATTTGTTAATGACTATCCTTTGAAAAAAGAAATCAATAAATATGACATTAATTGCCGTTCAGGACTATTTGAAGTAGATAGAGGTAGATAATTATAAGTATGGTAGGTAGGTACGAAGGAAACTATCTCCCTTCCCTTAGTTGTGTCTAAAATGTGCTAAAAGGAACAAAAAAATCTTTTATATGTATTACCGTTATGTATCAGGCCCGAAAGGGTACTTAGATCTGGCAGGCTTTCACACAATTACACAATGTGCCAAAAATACAGAGTCAAACGTAATACTTACAAAGTTATTGGCCTTGGGTGCACGGAATCCACGATTTTGGTTTGGGGCCGAGAAAATGTTATGATCCGGCCAGCTGCCTGGATGCCTTTTTGGAAGTTGGGTGCAAAAGCGAATGCCTGTGCGGCTCCAGACGAACCCATGAGTAGTGCTTTGAGCAGATCAAAAATTTTTAATAACTATTATAAAAAAAACATTTTCAGAAAAAAAATGCTTGTTTTGGTTTAGTTCACCTTCTTAGCAAGCAAAAAAAGTTTAATAAAACAAACATGAGAAGAAAAGAAAATTTTCTAAAAATAAAACTTACTGGAAAACGACTTGAAACTCAACCTCCTTCTTTTGACAATGAGCGTGCCTCCGTAGTTATAGCAGCAGCCATAACGAAATTAAAGATGCCTCTAGAAAAAGCCGAATACGAGGCCTCGAAAGTGCGAAGCGCGCTTGGAAAGGGTTTCAAGGGCTGGTTTCAAATTTTTAGCGTATTCGGTCGCGGAAGGTGTTTTCTCGGCCCAAGCGAGGCTCCCTTTCCCTTACATTGGCTACAGCTTTCTACGGCAATCTAAAAGAAAAATATGTGTGTTAAAAAATAATTCTAAATCTCGACAGTGAATTCGCAGCTAGCGACATAAACAAGCGGTAAAGGGCGTAATCACGCATTACTAATGGGTTTTAGCGGTTAGCACAGTTATTTTTATAATTATTCTGTTTCAGAACAGTCACGCATAGAATTTGCGGTACTGATACAACTCTTTGCTTCTGCTCTTCCATTCTACTATGCCCATAGTGTTGTAAACGTATTGGGTTATGCTGTCGCATTATAAACTTTTTAACGCATTATATATTTTTGGGTTAAAATCTGAATCTGAATATGAAATCTATACGATCGTATTCGTCTCAAATACGCAACAATATCTCGACGAATACTTTCATTATGTTTTAAATAATTTTGATCATTATTTAGCATTTAGAATGACTAATAATGTACTTACTTAAAATATAAAAATATTATTGTTCCCGATTATCTCAAATAGCTACCCGAAAGCTTAAGGGACCCCAAGGTTGGTTTTATTGTTAATTTAATATTAGGTCCTTACACATGAAATTAAACGTTTTGGTCGTACTGACAACTTTGATCTGAAACATTTCCTCTTTGGTCAAAAATTCCAATTCAAATTTATAAATCAGTTTTGCTGGTACATTTGAGTTTTGAAATCAGTAATTCTTATTTTTTTTCTTTGGCGTCGCTTATTACCGCACAATGGAAAAAAATGAAAATATTCGGTATATTTATGAGTAAGAGGTCTATCGTGGCACCAGTGCTGCAGAAACTGCTCGAAGGATTAACGGCGTTAGTGTCGCAAAAGAAAGCACGGTACGTTTTTGGTTTCAACGTTTTTCGTTCTAATTCGTTTCGTTAAATTTAGCCCTTCAGAACTAACCCGTGGTCGGCCGGAGACCAAAGTGGAAAATGAAAAATTAAAGGCTATTGTGGAAGCGGGTCCATCGCAAAGCACTTCAGGGGAAAAGTTGCAGGCTTCGGGGGAAGTGGGAAAACTGTATTAATCCACTTGAAGCAATCGGAAAAATAAAAAAAACTTGAACGTGGGTACCTCATGAATTGAGTGAATCGAACTTACAAACACGCGCCGACTGCTGTGTTACTTTGCTTGACCGACACAATCATGAAGGGATTTTAAATCGAAACATTACTTGTGATGAAAAGTGGATACTGTACGATAATCGAAAGCGGTCGTCGCATTTGGGTGAACCCTGGAGACCAACCCAAACCCTGCCCAAACGAGAATTAACTCCGAAAAAGTTACTTGTTTAGTGTTTGATAGATTACCGCCGGTGTTTGTTAACTACAGCTTTCCCAAAAACTGGCCAAAGAATTACGGTTTGATATCTATTGTCAGCAAAATGCACACCATGAAGAAAGAGCTAGCTGCTAAACAACCGGATTGGTCAAACGGTCTATGCCACTGCCCGCGTCACGACAACGCCCAAAACCACACACTGCCAACAAACAACCACTAAGTTAGATGAGCTACAATTTTAATGTCTGCGATATCCACCGTACTCCCCGGGCCTTGCTCCAACGATTACCATTTTTCCGGAACTTGGACAACTTCTTACAAGAAATAAATTCAACTCCTATGCGGCAGTCCAAAACCGCCTTCAAAGAGTTTATTGATTCTCGTCCCCATAGTTTTTTTTTGTAAAGGGATCAATGAACTACCCATGAGATGTCAAAAGTGCATAGATAACAAAGGTGCATACTTTGATTGATTAAATATATTTTACAAAAAAAATTGACTTTATATTCCACTCGTACAAAACGCCGAATTTCATATGTATCATATGAAATTAACATCATGACAGAAAATGTCCATGCTAAATGAATCTTAACACACAATATGAATATGCGTTGGCAAACGGAAATAAAATGTGAAAAACTTACCTTAGAGCTAGCCTCCATACTTTTCGCTGTTTCAGTCGACTCGTAGTAGGTCATTCTTTCCTTGTTTGTATAACACCACCATTATTACAGGCACGAAAGATAAAGCGACTAGGCCCACTCGCCATTCATATATCAAAGCCAATACCAGGCAAACGAAAACGTACCTACTGCTTGTAATACTGTACCGATTCTTTGACCCGTGGCCTGAATACAAGAAATACGTTATTTAATAGTAAAATAAAAAAAATATAATTGCAATAAAACTTTTCTTTATAAGTATAAAGTCTTTAGGCTGCTTTAATAGGCTGTTAATTAAGTACACTTTTAAAAATACTATGTAATCAGTAAATTTTATCAGTGTTAAAGTTATTGATAATATCCAGAAAATCTAAGTAACAATTACACATAATTATATCTATGTACATAGTGAAAAAGCGATCTGTGTGATGACGGATCAAGAATACAGTGTCACCAGCCACGAAACCCAAGGGATGAATCCCGTGGGTTTCGTAAGAGCCAACTAAGGGAGTATAACTTGAAAAAACTTGGTAAAGTAGGCCAAAACCAACTTTCTAAGGAGAGGCCTTATGTCCAGCAGTGGACATAAGGCCTCTAGTAAAGTAAAAGACTGTTGATGATGGCTGTTTCATATTTCATATAAACTACTAAGTTGAACGGCAGTTAACTACCTTAACGCAACTATCATATGGTGTATGGTTTACATATTAGGTTCAAAGAATTACTAATCAGTGATTCTTACCCCTTGTACTGCAGCTGATTCTCCTGACAGTTTTGGCGCAAAGTGCTCCAGTGGAGTGACGTTTATCATCAAAGAATGCAATTTCTAGTTGTAATATTTTTTCGAAGAGTAGCTGACGTAGCCTTTCCGTCAAATGTTCACCAGCAATAGCGTAGAAGAAAACCTGAAAAATAGGAATATCATCATAAACCAGCATTTACTGAATTGTCACCCGCGGAGTATGCATATAATAAATCCGATATGGCAAAAAACCTGAATAAAGTTTATTAAGATACAATAATTGAACTACTTGCATAATACAGACCTGTTACAATAGGGTACTTACTGTTATAAAGTTCATGACTCCAGAAAAGACGCCAATACCGACAAATATTAATGCGTATCCTCGCACCGTGTCTACAACCGATTCTAGGTTTTCACTTGCCAGATCCTTTAAAAATATAATTAATAAAATAAATATCGCATTAATGTACTTTTAAGGGAAATCATGTGTAGACCCTTACAAGTTATCACCTCATTGAAGCTGTCGGTGAAGTGGTATTTTAAATATAACCCTAAAAGAGGCCTTATCTCTTCTGGAGGAAAGAGGTGTGTGCGGGACAGGAGAGTGCTTATTTTCTCTTTATTTTCGTTGCGTGACCACATTTGTCCCTATCACATAAGCGATAAACGAGACAGCAGAATCCGACGTACCCTCATTTTTACCTAGCGAGGAGCTTTCCTGAGCAAAAGTCGTCGAGGGGTCGAATCGCTGCTGCGTCTACGTTCAGCTTTCCAGCAGCGACTTGTTACTGAATAAAATGCAATATTCAATTTACAATAAACCCCTAACAGTTATAACCTGTAGTTTATTAGTTTTTTGTTATGTTCAAGTTTTAAAATACGGTTGGTTCAAGTAATTTATTTGGTTTTACGTTGTTATTCTAGGTTCATTCGTGTCAAGCAACCGGCCGTGCCAATGTATTTTTCACCTTGTTGAGTTTTTTAATGTAATATATAAAATTCTCGTATCATGGTATGCATGGTTGAACTCCCTCGAAACGGCTCGACCGATTTTCGTGAATTTTTGTGTGGCATATCGGGTAGGTCTGAGAATCGGCCAACATTTATTTTTTCATACCCCCCCTAATTATTATTTTTTGACAAAAAATTGAAATAATGTATATGGCAAATAACGTTTGCCGGGTCAGCTAGTACGATTACAAAACATTAAAGTACGTCGTCTGTAATCTATTGTATACGAACCTTACAGCACACTGCATTCTGCATTCTGTTTGCGCATTCCAATGTTTGATTAATTCGAGTTTGTAAAATATTATTACTACCTACTACGATTAGGAAATAAATTATAGTTTAAAAAACTTTAAAACACGCTTTTTAGTAACTAGACGAACTAAAAAGTACATAATAAATTTTCTATACCTTCAAAAAGAATAATCATTTTATCGTACCAATGCGTAGGGTGATAGATTTCAATTGTTATAAAATATTTTATTGACAGTTATTGGTTAAAGTAAAGTTATTATATTATAAAATATCTTGAAAGAAACCCCACGAATTTTTACGATAAAATGATTTTCTTTTTGAAGTTATAGATAATTACTTTTTAGTTCGTTTAGTTACAAAAGCGTATTTTTTGTTTTTTGAACTATAATTTATTTTTGCTTTTTTGGTCATGATTCATCATGATTATTTTCTCATTAAGACTAAAAAGTAACAAGTAAGTAAGCACGTAGCAAAAGACACTACCGTATTTTTAGGTATGGAAAAAGTTAATCTTGAATCCTGATCAGGATAATAAGCCAAATTTATCAATTTATTGTATTGCTGGTCCTTGATAAGCGTGCGAAGTTTCAATTTAATTCCACGTTTTTGAAGTGGGTCAAAATCACATTCGAGTTTCACGTTACATAACCTACCTACCAAGCTAATTAAATTCGTGTTAAAATACTATACTTCTGTGCCTTTAAGTGTCAGATGTAATACAATAAGTAAAGAAAAAGTAGATATTATACTTACACTAATAGGTCACCAAATATGACAGCAATAAGCGGCATGGCGAATCCGCTCATCAAGGAGCAAATACTGGCTAGAGTTACCGACTTCCATTCCGGTTTATTCAGCCTAGCACCTTCCAGAATGACACGTCTGTGTCTTTTTCGTCTTTCTCATCAGCGTCCTGTTTATTGGAATAGTAATTAATATTTTAACATTCCTGATATTAATGATTAAGTGCCAATTTTTTTCTTTGACTTATGTTTACCGAAAATACAGAGATATCGTTTTTTTTTTTTTGGCAGAATTTACTATGTGAACAATGCAAATCACATTTCTTTTAGAAATTAACTTAAAGACAGATCTTACTCACACTTGATTTTAGCTCGAGGATTTCTTCATCGTCGATTTCTTGAGCACTTTTCACCGAACTTTCACGAGTAAGTACTTTAGAAGGTTCTGTAAATTACAATTTGGACATTATATTAAAATCAATTAACACAAATATATCTCGAACAAAAGATACGCCAATAAAAGGAGGAATTGCTTTTTTGAGCTTAGGGAAGAACATTATGAAAACTGATACAATTTCTCTTTATCTTATATTATTTTTTATTTATTTTAAACTTAATGCACATGTTGTACAAAGGCGGACTTAATGCCATGGGTCATTCTCTCCCAGTCAACCTTCAGGTCATGTAAAAATATGATGCGTTAGGTGTTAAAATAAAATATTAAATTTAACATAGTTTATAAAAATTTGACTATTAGATAGAAGATAACATTAAATATAACTAATATACATAAATCCACTGCTACATATTACATTTACATGGAAGTCCAGAAGTATACACAATACATACATAATATAAAACACACATATACATAAATTTAATAAAATATACAAATACTCAGTCGGGTACTAGCGTCAGGTTGTGACTATTCTGCCAATTCATCCCGAAGAAGATCTCCCACTTTTTTCTAGAATGTAGAATGTAAGGTGGTTTGTTAGACATCCTGAAATCGGCAGGGAGCCCATTCCAGAGAAGAACTAACGGCACGTAGATAGGAGAATTTTAGGAAGTTAAAGTGTAAGGGGGGCATAGAAGAAGCATTTTGCTTATAGAACGAAGATTTTGGTCAAGATTGGAGCATAAAAAAAAACGGAAGTGGTGAACGAGGTATTCAGGTAACGATGAAAGAATAAAAGGAATTTTTTTTTCCTCAACTATCCTTGAAGAGTCTAACTTGAGAAGTCAGTTCTTGCAATTACGGTGCTGACGAATTGGGTATTTATTTATTATTTTATTTATATGAATTGAGTATAATTGGCATTAAACTGGGTCAGATCTTTGTATTCTAAATATACAATTCTGTACGCTTTTATTAATTATTGAATAATCTGATTGGTGAGACTGTTGTCATAGGCCGAACTATAGTAGTCCATTCGTGTTAAGCAAATAGTGACTAATCGTTATCCAAACCTGCCCCTTGACCAACCCGGTTCCAGACTCAAAATATCTTTCTTCATAAAAAAAAATGTTTGAATCATCTCCTATGTAGACTCTAAAGTGAAGTGATCAACACGCACAACACAAACAATCTCTGTTTTGACAAAATTTAGCAAGATAAATATATACGTATCGAAAATATATAATATGCCTCGATCTTCAACCGCCCGTTTACCTATTAAGGCCCGTTGAGCCTTACGAGAAGAAAGGTCAAACCAACTGACGGCCACTCTTTTTTTAATTAAGAGATAGATACAAAAGCATCATTGAATATAACCACAACATTGTTTCGATATGTGCCAGTATGTCAGTTATTCAGGGTTAAAAAGTAAAAAGCTAATGACGAGAAAACAAGATCAGTAAAGAGAATGAAAAAGAAAGAAAGTGAAGTGAAAGATAAAAAATGGATAACATAAATAAAAAACACATTAGCCAACATCACATTTCTACAACGAAATAGCCTGTGCTAAATTAATCCAAGCGATCTTGTCTTTTATGTTGTCTATAATTGAGTAATAGAAAGCCTCTGACATAGTTTACCATTTATTTATTTGTGATTTAAAAATTGCTTTTATACTCCAGTCTCGTATACTATTTGGGATTTTATTATAGAATCGAATAAATTAACCTCGAAATCACTTGTTTATCTTTTGGAGCCTAGAGGCAGAAAATCCAAAAATTTAAAGTCAAGTTCACTTTGACCAGAAGGGCAATTCTCTTAATAAAATTCGAAGACAATTTAGTTCCGATCTACTCTCGATCTCACAAATGTCATAAAAGGTATTTTCTTTTTTAACGCAAATGGACGTATCTGACGATAGTGTGCAGCGAGTGTCCTTTTGATTTATAATTATAAAATGTTGGTTAAAGCAATAGGTCGATCCTCTCAAATCGCTAACGATACATTGTTGATCGCGGGGGTAGTAAAATATCGACCATAATATTATAACGATTCTTTATGATGATTTTTTCGAAAAGAGGAAGATGTATCCATACATTTACAAACGGTACACAACAATACTCCAAAATAATGAGAATCGTCCATTTTAAGATGTTTCGGATATCCAATCAATCACATTTGAGTAAAATAAAAGAGAGAAGTCAATAGCAACTCTTATTTAACCACGTCAAGTCGTGCAAAACCTGACTAGGGGCACGGATCATAATTTGCTAGCCCTGTACATTTATTATAGAAACTAAGAAAGAAAGAGAAAGGTTAAACCAGAACGTATGGATCTCAATAAACTTAAAGATAGAATTTTAAAGTGCAATATAGTTATAAGTTGAGATACAGTTTAAAAAACTAAAAAGAAAACCTTACAGAATTAGAATATAGTACCTAATATATATATACTATACACTTTGAACAGGTGAAAAATTATAAATATTTAGGTAGCTTGAATAACGCAGGATTCAAGATGTTCCTCGGATTTCAACCGTAAAAACACACCAGTTCAAGACCAAAATTTAAAACAAAAGTAAGAAAACGCTCATCAAAACATACATATAGAGTATTGCATTATAGACTGTGAACCGTGTACGCTGACTCAAAGAGATAGAGACAAGTTGGCAGAATTTGAAATGCTGGAGGGCGGATGATAAACAATTGGATAGAGAATAAAACCCCAAAAAAGAAGCCCTAATAATAGTAAATGAAAAGAGAGCATTATTAAATGTGATTGAAAACAGAACAGAAGGCAAAATAAAGCGAGGAGGACTAGATCAACGTACATACAGCAAGTAAAGGAGAAAGTGTGAAAGAGCGGCGAATAGATGGCAATTGCTTATGACCTAGCCCTTAAAATTGGAAAAGAGAGAGAGATTAAAACTGAATTAAGTAACAAGAAAAGAAGAAAAATATACAAATTTTATCAAACCAAACATGTGTTGTAACCCAACAATAAATAATGAAACGGAAAAGGTCAGCTTAAAACCAGTTGTGCAACACAATGCGGATCAGAAAGAAGTAAGAGAATAAGTCTATTTCCGATGGAAGATAGATGCTATTGACGAGAACATCATAATAAAAATAAAAGTCATTTGCCGAAAATGCCACCAATAAGAACGCAATTGATTAAATAGTCAGATAGTCAGAGGAGAACCACACTAACGAGCACCTTGGTTTTCTCACCATAGCCGGCATGGTTACGGCACGACGCACGGAAACCCCAAGCTGGGAATACAAAACTTTATCTTAAAATATTTGAATAGCATAAAAGTCTCCCTTTTCTCTTATTACATTTAACTACTGGGTCACCTGCAATTCAAAGAGTTACACCAAACTTCTTCAAGGCTAATTTGGTCGGAACCAATAAGTCACAGTGAAACTGGACTTCGCTAAGAATTCCGATGATGGCTGTGTATAGTAATCTCAAAGCGAAGTGATACGACAAACCGGTATATTTTTGGCAGCGAAATTGTAAATCTGTGTCTTGGAGGGATTGTCCTTATCATTCAATGTTTAGATTCCTAATCACAGAAAAAGAAATTTGTTCTGTGTTAATTACTTATCTATTGCGCTACTTATTATCTATCTATATATAAATAAAAATGAACCCCCAAGTGTGTTGCTTAGCGCAAAACTCGAGAACGGATCGACTGATTGGGTAACTGTATAAAACTTTGCTCGATATGTTTCGAGTCGGGTCCTCATTGCAAGTGCAGTGGTGACAGACGGGACTCAATTCCCTCCTAGCGACCGAGTGCAGGTACTTGCCAAAGCAGCCGTGCCCGGAAATTACCTGCGTTTGTCGGAAGGAAAGGGTCCTAACCGGCTGGAGTACCTCTACAGCGACAAAGCCAGCACGTGACGACTGCCACTACTCGCTGAGTTCCGCTGTCATCCACCGATATACTTCGACGAGCACTTCCGTCTCCAAAGCCCACGGAGGAGTTCCGGCCAACGCGGAAGCCGCCTCCGTCGAAACGGTGCGGTAACCACGTATGGACTAACCGCCAATATCCTTTGAGGACGCCAAAAAGCGTGCCTCATTCTGGGCGGTCAGAGCTGCCGCCCAACCATTGACCGGACAACTCCCCGAGTATAGCCGTCTTGTCGCGACCCGTAAGCCCAGTGCCTCGATACGCCTGACTATTGCTCGATATGTCTACGCCAAGGAAGCCAGTGTTGGCTGTGGTAGTTAGAGTTAGTGCTCTTAAAGCGAAATGATACGACAATTGTATCTTTTCGGCAGCGAAATTGTAAATCTGTGTTTTTTTGGGAAGATTGGCTTACGCATTCAAGTGTTTAGATTCTTAATAATTATAACGAATAAAATGAAAATTACCTTCTGCTGCCTCATCGCCCTTGTTTGTAACATCACCATGTCATAATAATGTCCTTTTAGCTTCATCAACTCGACGTGGTTACCTTTTTCTACAACTTCACCAGCCTTGAATACGTATATGACATCTACGTTCCTTATTGTGGACAATCTATGAGCCACTACGATCGTAGTACGACCTTCCTGAGCCTGAGGGATTACAGTGCTAATCTTAAGAAATTTATAATAGTTTGTGAGAAATTATTAATATCAGAAAAGAAGAACTTGATAACGATTTTCTAAAGGATGTAGGAGTTTGGGCATGTTAGGTAAAATCGTGGAGAATTTCACACTATTGCGCATTTATTCTCTAAGTTTGAACAAGTGCTACTATTTTCAAGTATTTTATTACAAATTGTTTTGAGTTTTGATTGCCATCATTCGATTTGATATTATTTATTAGGAACCACTTATTTACCTTATCCAGCGCTTTCTGTACTTGTATTCGGAAGACGTGTCAAGGGCCCACTAGTAGCTTCGTCCAAAAGTAAATACTGGGGTTTCGCACCATTTGCCCTTGCTATAGCTATACGTTTTTTTCTAAACCGCCGGGACAAAGGGGCACACGCTCCCCAACCAACGTGCATAACCCTAAAAAAATTAACACTATGACAGCAAGTGTTCCCCAAGTTTGTTTGATGTATGTTTACCAATATTAAAGAAAAATGTATCAATTTATTTTCTGTACCTGTGGCAGTTTCATAATAAATTGGTGTGCGTTGGCTTGTCGTGCACAAACTTTGATCTCTTCATGTGTGGCTTCTTCAGTCCGTAACGAATGTTTTTCACGAATAGTGGTATTGAATAGAACTGGTTCTTGGGCCCACCAGACCCATTTGCTGACGGAGCCACCGGATTGAAGGGTCTTAACATATTGCCGTCGATTGAGACCTATGGTGAGATAAAGGACAATGAAAAGAAAATACATACAGCAATTAAATTAAAAAGTGAAGAAACCCACCAATTCAAATTATTATCTTGAATTATTTGGAATAATACTACGATAAACAATGATCTACTTCCCAAGAACTTTTTTATTTAATTTTTGTGATCATTCACAATGTCCTGAAGATTATTTTTATTTATATATATATTTACTTAATTTATTTTTATTTTAATATTTTGAGATCAAATTTTTGTTGAAACTTGGGTTTTATATAGTAATTAAAATCATCACTTTTTTATTAATCATTAATTAGTATTTTCCAAGATAGATCACATGATGATTAAGTAGTTACTACTTATAAAAACAGCTATTAAATAAAAGAAAATACAAACGAAAGAATAAGTACTAGTTTCTAGTAATCGTAATTCCACCAAAATAATTTTCTTGAAAATTTTGCCAAGCAAGACCATATGTATGGCTTGCACTTTCTAAAAGTTATGTAAAACCCAAATCTTGATACGAATACTTTTGAAATCGAACCTTCGGTCGGTGGCTACACAGTTTTTTCTCTTATAGTCATTTTTTTCTAAAACTAGGGGATAATCGTCGATATTGATAGTCCCCCCTTGCTTGTTCGTTATTTACACCGTGATGTGTTTTGAGTAAATACTCTTTAAGACGACGGTTTTTTGTTTTAGTGGACATTTCATGAATTTGCGAAGAACACGAAACACACACACACACACACCCCACACACAAACGTTGCTTTTAAACCGTTTTAAGTGTTCTGTAAACGCTTATATATAATTTCCCCTTAATGGGAAAAACTTTTATGCTACTCTTGACGGTTATCAGTGAGGGTCATGATCGTGGCAGTAACTAATAGCAATAATATAAATTTAGTGACCCAGCGAAAATGCGGCTCTAAAGGCAAACGGAAAAGTAATTTTGGTGAGAAATTCTTGTGACAAAAATGATAATGATTGATAAAAAATAAACTGCAAGTATAGGTATTCCATAGTACACGAACAAAATCAAGTGTCATGTTATATAAGACAATTTTCCAATTGATGCTGAGATTTTGTGATGTCTTATATAAGTATCTTACTGTAAACGGATAATTCTACAAATGGATGATAGATAAGTTTATTTTCAATTTGTTTTCTTAAATAATTGTTTTGAATAAAATTAGTTATCATTTTGCACAGATACATAATTCATCTCCAAAAAACTACTTTGTCCCTGGAAGAGCCATGTTTTGGCGGCCCCTTTCACGGCCTTACAGAAAACCGGTGCTAAGCAGTTCTTCTATTACTTTTCACAAAGTGAGTGACAACACCAGAGCCCAAAAAACCCCGGGCCCCTCCTTTAAATTTTCAAAATTAAAAGGAAATAGTATCGTCCATCATCATCAGCCCACCGCAGTCCACTGCTAGACAACATTTGACATTGACATTTAGGTGCATCGTCTGATTCCCTACGAAACAGATATAACAGAAACACCCGGGACGCAATTCCATCCCACAAAACCTATCCTTTCCCATTTCCTATCCCATCCACCCCTACTGCGGACACTAAGTGGTTGGTGCCTGCGGCCCTCATATCAACAAAGACTGAGAGTGAGGAGGAGGGGGGGCAACCCCCCGCATGTTTGTGCCATGTGCAGGGAACCGTAAGGGAGGATGAAGGGATCCTGGTAGTTGAGCTGAAAGGCAACACAACTCTTTGGCCTGGATTTCTCTTTACAAGGGGAGGGCGGGAAGGCTAGCCCCCTTTTTGGTCAATGGCTGTAGTATCCCGTCAGAGGGCTGCTGGGCGAGAGCCTTCCTGGTGGGGTGGACGACGGGTGGGACGACCAAGTCATCCTACCTAGTTCGGCCTGCCTTCTGTCAGGGAGGGAGCTCTATATTTCCTTGTCACTTCTGGCGTCGTGTGCCTTCTGCCGCGGCGTCCCCCACTGAGGGCTCCAAGGAGGTTTGGAAGGAAAAGAAGATGAATAGATACCTAACACACTAGGACCCTAAAAAAACCCAAATTTAAAAAAAACCCCCGGCCGGTACCGAGGGTGAAAAACCCAAGTGCCAGGCTAAACAACCAATGGGCTGACCCCAGGTGAACAACCCAAGGGTGAACCCGACAAATACACCTTGGCTGCTGCTCAGGCTAACAACCCGACCGCAGCGCCACCCAAACGACTCTGGCGACACCTCTGGTGTCTAACCAAAAAACTGGAGCCAGTGTCGACCATCGACCCTCTCCTCTTTGAGGCAGCAATGCCCGTACCTGCGGGACCCGGCCTGGAAGAAACCGGCTGGAGCCTGGTAAGGACAAAGAAGAGAGCGTCAAAAAAACCAAACCCGTTCCAAGAAGACCCGCAAGGGCCAACAGGGAAAGCCCGAGTGGAAAGGCAAGCACGGTGTCTGACCTCGGTGGAAGTAAGCGGCTAGAAGTCGCTAAAAGGGCCCGAAGGGGCCCACGTTGCCCCCGCCAGTGACGTTGCTGCCCCGAGGCGAAGACGAAATTCAAGCCACGGGGAAGTGTCTCCTGTGGGGGCGCCACTGCCAAGACGCCTGTAGCGGCCAAAGTACCTCTAGGCGCGCCCAACCTGGACAGGGAAAAGGGGCGAGACGAGCGACACGTGGAGGAAACCTTAAAAGTGGAAACAAGCCCGTCAAAAGAACTCGCCCGGACAAGTCTCGCACTTCCCCAGGGAAATTTGGCAACCCGATTCAAACCGCTGCCAAAGACCGGTCCACGAGCTACTCCGACGCACTAAAGGCGAATGACCTTTTGCGTCGCGGTCATGCTGGAGCCCTACCACGACTCACCAAGGCACAGGCAGAGGACACGAGGGCCAGTTGCAGGGCGTGCTAGATGAGGAGATTTTCTCGCCCGGCACGTCAAGCGCACCCGTCCTGCCCCCACAGTTTAGGGGAAAGGCCTTCTACAGTGGGGCGCCCTTAAGATGTGGTTGCAACGACGAATATGCCCTACAGTGGCTTCGCCGATCCCTGGTAAGGATCCCATCACCACGTGAAGGCACCAAACTGGTCGTCAGGAGGCAGTCTGAAAATCCCGAAAAGGATCGGGCGGGACCCCTTTGGTACCCCCAAATCGGCCCAGATGATACATTTGGTCCGTATACAAACAAGGCTAAAGTACCGAATAGCCATTTACAATGGGGCCCAAACTGGGCCCTCTACCATGCCGAGGCGCAGGAGGAAAGAAATGTCTCTTCCTAGTGCTGGGCATCCAGAAGAGGACGTCGTGAAGCTCAAGGCTACGAGCGTAGAGTATACTACAAACTGGGTAACCTCTACGTTCGCTTCCTTGATGAACGTCCCGCCCCACCAACTAACCCAGACGAGGAGCCAGAATCGGCCCCACAACACCTAAGGACGGCAATGGAGGGGATCTCTGATACCCGTTGAGAGACAGCCTGCCGGGTCCACCTCCTGAGGAGTTGGAGGCCCACCGGTGGGCGAGAGTGAACCTCGACGACTATGGGGGATTGACTTGCTGAACGCGATGATGCGCTGTCTGCACCCCCCCATAACACCTTATAGCCATACAAACCAACCTCCAGCACAGCCAACAGAAACCCGGCTAACCTCCACAGGAGCTGGAGGTAAAAACCAACACCGTAGCCCAAATCCAGGAGCCGTGGATTAGGAAGGGCAGGATCTGCGGTCAAAACAATATTGGAGGTAAGATACTTCTCAACACTCCCATTGATAACCCGCGACTTGTATTTATACCCCAAAACATGCGTTGTACTCCCTTAATAAAGTTTCTGTTCCAGAGACCTTACCTCTATTAGGTTAAAGGAACCCTCATCAAACCTGCTGACGTGGTGATAGCATCAGCCTACTTGCCGGGCGATGCTGACATCCCCATCCGGAGCTGGCTTGCGCTGGCACACCACTGGGGAGCGCGAGGTCGGGGAGCCTGATCATCTCTGCTGACACCAACGCGCACCATGCGCTGTGGGGCAGCAGGAGCAAAAACCCAGAGAGGTGAGGATTTGTATCGTTCTATTAAATCAACTAACCTTAACATTATCAACGTGGGCTCGGAGCCGACATTGTCACATCCAGGGCCCAAACAAATAATTGATCTTACATTAGCAAGTGAGCACGCATCGCAACACATATCGAATTGGCATGTTTCGAACGAAGCATCGTGCTCAGACCATCGTGGATCAAATTTAACTTTGAAATGAAACTTAAACTCCCCGATGCCCGACGGAATCCCCGCACGATGTACCGGAAACGGTAGGGAACATCTTACTGCGGAGAATCTGCGAAGCATCAACCCAACATACGCTACGGGGACTGTAAAAGACATTGACAGTCATGTCGTCAACCTTACACAGACACTGATCGTTGCTTTGAATAAACATGCCCACTTTCCACACCCAGAACTGGACCACAAAACAAACACCAATGGTGGGGTCCGGACTGGAAGACTAAAGTCGTAGAGTGAGAAAGTTTTCAATAAAGCAGAAAACTCGCGATTAGACCAACATTGGGATGCCTACACGCAGGCCCGACAACAAATAAAAAGAGAAATCAGAACCAGGAAACTGAGTGCTGGAGAAACTTCTGTACTACATAGAAACAAAAATCAGGCTAATAGAGTCAAAAGCATACTGTGTAGTAGAGGCGAAAAACAAACTTGGCTCCCTGAAGAAGCCTGATGGTGAGTATACCGAAACAGACTCGGAAACCTCAGAGCTGCTATAAAAACACACTTCCTGGATGTCGCATATCAGATGCGATGTAAAAATGGGAAGACAGATGGGGAAAAACCACCAGATGATACAGACTGGTGATACGGCCCGCAAAGTTGTCAAACCCTGACAAACTTAAGATGGGCAAATTTACAGCTTCCTACCATTCAAGGCGCCAGGACTAGATGGTGTCTTTTCCCAGGCCTACTGAGATGGGTGTGATATGACATACTGGACCATCCCTTTTAAAAAACTATGGGCTGCCTGCGCATCAGTACATCCCCTTGAAATGGAGAGAAGTTGAAGTATTTCATCCCCAAACCCGGTAAAGGCGACTACACAACAACCCAAATCCACCGACCTATTAGGTCTCACATCTTTCCTACTAAAGGTTCCGAGAGGCTAATAGATAGGGAAATCAGGGAACTGCGTTAGTCAGTCACCCTCTACACCTCAACAACACCATACTCGATGGGTAAATCAACAGAATCTGCCCTACATCGAGTTGTTTCATATATAGAAGACAATCTAAATCACAAAAGGTCAACACTGGCCACCTTATCGATATCGAGGGAGCCTTGACAAGACCAACTTCACCAAACATTAAACCAAGCTCTGTCTAGGCATGGGGTTGATTCCACAATCTCAGGGTGGATCGACAGCATGCTAAGATATAGAGCTATACAATTTACTGTTTAGCGAAGTGACTAGAGGAGTGGTGGCTAGAGGGTGCCCCCAGGGCGGTGTACTCTCCCCCTTATGGAATATTGTTGTGGATGAGCTCATACAAACTTAATGACCAAAGATTCCTCACAATAGGCTAAAGCAGACGATCTTTCTATTCTCATCAGCGGTCCTTTTTGAGAGCATTACATGCGATCAATGAGACTTGCACTGAAGATCGTGAACAATGGTGCGTAGCACACCAAACCCGACAGTGAACCCATCCAAAACAGAGATGATCATGTTCACAAACAAACGCCCGCCTAGGAATCTCAGAACTTCCCAAACTATTTGGAACACAACTTACTCTTACCAAAGAGGTCAAATACCTAGGAGTAATACTGGACAGTAAACTCCTGTGGAAAAAGCACCTCGATGAAAAACTGAATAAAGCCTCCATTATTTTATGCCGATGCAAACGGTACTCGGGAAAAGCTGGGGACTATCACCCAAAATTACTTTATGGCTATACAGAACAGTCATAAGACCATAATCACTTACGGTTTTGTTGTCTGGTGGCAGAGAACAGAGCTAAGCACCGTCATAAACAAAATGCAGCATTCCAGCGACTCCCATGCTCCGCGGTCACTGGCTGTTGCACACAACGCCTACTGCCGCACTAGAGGTGGCTCTTGGTCTGCCACCCCGATCTATTCATACAGCAGGAGCCCCCCATGGCATCATTAGAACTCAAACACCTGGGTCTATGGCACAAACGTGGGGGATCGCACTCTAAATTATGGGTCAATTGGGGGAATACGAACCACTGATAGCACGCCATGCGATAGGGAAACCCCAAAACACCATATCTTCACAAGAAATACTACATCAAGATACATGGAAAAAAGACCGAGATCAAACCGGGATTAACGAAGTCCGAATTTACACGGACGGTTCCAAGACTAGGTCAGAACTGGGCCGGAGTTTTCTCGCAAGACCTAAACATAAACATATCACTAGCGTTAGGCCAACACAGTTTCCATATTTCAATGTGAATGTGTGGCAAAAACCTCGCTGCCACAACGGCCATGTCAAGGGGTATTAAGGACTAAACTCCGAATAATATCCGACAGCATGGCCGTCTTAAAGGCATTGGGGGCAACACAATGACCTCTGGTGTTGTCTTCGAAAGCCACCAAACACTGAACAGGCTCGCTATATTCAATGGGGTAATCCTCCAATGGGTTAAAGGGCACAGTAACTCACACGGGAACGATGCCGCAGATGAGTTGGCAAGGAGGGCTCGGCAACCCCACCTCTGGCCACCCCACTCCTGCCCATATCGTTTAACCAAATACGATTCTGGGTCAGGGAACGGACCATGTGAAGCACACAACCGGAGGTGGGAAAAACTCACCCGGCTGCAGACAGTCAAACTGGTGCCCCGAATCAAGTCAAACCACGACTCACTGCAGACTGATCAGTCTTAGCAGACCGGAAATCAGAACGGTTGTCCGGAACTATACAGGACATCTAGCCCTGAAACCCAACAACTATTCATAATCAATGCGACGGACAGTCCCCTGTTCAGGGGATTCTGGAAGCTGAAGAAACGGCCGTCCACGTAGTCCTGGAATGCCCAGGGAGTGGCCACACAACGGGCAAGTAAAAATTCCTGATACAAAGTCGCTCCTAGAAGCCTGTGAACGCCCCAGGAGGCTTCTGCGCTTCGGAAGGAGCTTGGCTGGCTCACCTATCAACCAATCCTCGACGCAAAAATAGCACTTGATTTTAAATGCGGAAACCGAACCCCCACAACCATACCAAACAATCCCAATGTCCAGCAGTGGATAGTGGGGGGGGGGCTGTTGATGTGTGATTTGATGAAACATATAAAAAAAATTTCCCTTTTATTTCATTTAGAAATTTTTGTTTCCCTATTTTTTATCAGATCTTTTTAACAATGGGGATTTATTGACCTTATAAAACCAATGCACGTGTCAATCGCTTAAAAAAAAAAAGGCCTTTTAACTATGTTTTTTTTAAAAAGTCAAGTTTTACAAATAAACCTATTAATGATTCAAAATTTTTTTACTCTTTATAAGGTTTTGCGATTGGGGAGTGTTTTTTTTTAGTTTTTTTTTTTTTTAGTTTCTATTGTTTTGATTTTGACTGAAAAAAAACATCGAAAAAAATTCGTTACATAGTTGTAGAAATGGGAAATCTGTCAATATTACTGACCTTTAATCACGTCGTTTTGAACGAGATAGAGTTGAATTTTTTGTTGACTTGCCGCATCCGGGTGACCAACAGTGCTACTGATTTACCCCCTTTGACGCTTTATTGAAGCCTTTTTAAAATCTGCAAAGAATAAAATTAAACCCCAAGACCAAAAATTTAAATGGCTTATTTCTATTCGGAGGTATGTAAAAGAGCAAAATAAAACGTAAAAACGGGGCGTCATGTCATTTTAATATATTACTGATTTAATTATAAAAAATTAATTTACAAAGAAAAACCAAAAACAAGTTTAACAAAGTATCAATCCCCAAAAAAAAATCCTACCTGCTTGTATGTTGTAGAATTATTCTGCCCCTATTTTTCCCCTATCTATAATAATTTATCTATGACTTCTTTACAATCAAAGAACTTTAAACCAGCAATGAAAGTGTTTTCCGTTTGTTTTTGTTAATTTAGCCAATTTTTATACACAGTTCTTTTGGGTTTCGGTTCCAATTACATTTGTTACATTTGACAGCCCCCAATTAATTTATTTCCACTTTAAATAGGTATCTATAAAAATTAATTAACAGCATACAGCATAAAAAGTGTTTTAAAAATATTGTAATCCCTAATCTCATCCCCCGATAACAAATTTCCATCATTTATACACGTGTAAAATGCAATGAAGCCCAAAATAAAAATTGGGGCCCCCCATGCCAATCTGTTATATATATCCGTTCATTTGACACAGTAACATACACGTGATAAATTTATTTGTAATTTTTTACTCGTTTTATAAGGGTTATAAATTTTTATGTTTCAAACGTGCATGATGGGCGCGATAAACGGGTTTTCAGACATTGTTTTGCAACTCACTTTTTTGATATAAATTTTCCCTCGAGTGAAAAAAAAACCAGCGAAATGCCAGGTCGACTGACGCACGCTAGGGCGATCAAACCCGGGGAAGCACTTCCTCCCGTACTTTCTATTGGGGGCGAGGCCCAAACTACACACGAGGCGAGCCAACGAATCAAAAACCTTTTTTTTTCTTTTAATAAATTTAATAATTATTTTAAAAGTGTGAAAGAATTATTATATATATTTTGAAAAAAAAATTTTTTTAAAATTAGATTTTGAAAACGCTATTATACGCAAAGCGGTGGTCCATTATGATTGCGTATAGCTGGGGTGGATCCAGCATGCGCAATGATCAAAAAGGTTAATTTTTTCAACCGAGGAATCGTTTCGCGTTTGTGCGCACCAGCCGCGCTTTTTATCGTGGAGCGAATTGCCGCGTTGTTTTACGGGGACATGCCTCGCAATGTGTGTTTCCGCCTAAGTTGGACGACGAAGTAGGTTTAATAATAGTATAAAATTTATTGAGTTTCCTTTATGATGATATCCATCCAGTGTCCATTTTTCTGTGCGCGTATTGAAATCACATATTGAGAGTCTTCATTTCTAGATATATTTATAAATAAAACTATTTAGAAAACACCTATATGTCAGCATATTTTTATGTGAAATGACGGTAAACGAAACATATGATATTAGTAATCCATAAAAATAATTAGAATTTTTTTGATAAGATGTTTCTTATCAAAAATTCTAATTTTTTTTATAAAGTTGTATTCATTGACGCGCAAGTCAAAAGAATAAATTTGTTTACTTTAACTATTAAGCTGTGTCACAAATTCGCTCTATAGGACGATTAATAAATAAACTAGGATAATTCCAATTGAAGTGGGTTTAATCCTTGCGTCATTATCCCCGTTGCCTCATAATTGTATGATCCGGGCTTCTACGTGGGCTCTTACAAAACTTATTTTTCGTCTAGACAGAAAAAAAAAAACAAAAACACAAAATGGCACATGTGGCATGTTTTTGGCATGGTTTATATGTGAAAAAGGTTGTTGTAAGTTAACTGGGATTGTTTTTCGGTTATGTACTTCTAGTTTTATGAAACTTAAACTACAAGACAAAAATAAAGTATTTAATTCTATTTCAAAATTCTCAATTTAATTTGTATATGGTACTCAAATCTCAAAGAGATAAAACGTACCAATCCTAAACGGCTTAAAATTACCAAAAAAACAAGAAAATTGTTTTCTTTTTGTTGGTGTGTGTTGATTTATGACTTTAGAGTCTACATAAGAGATGATTTCAAACAATTTAATAGTAAATATAGTTTGAGTTTGAATAATCTTAATTTTGCATCAAGATTCAAGAACTTAAAAGCGAAATGTATTTTTTTATTTTTTTAGTAGTGCTTCTCAGTTGCAAGGTTCACATTTGTAAGTTTTAAATAAAATAATATAATCTTCCCGGCACATCTGGTCTTGAAGGATGTGAAAACGACGTTCCGCATTTTCAATGTTTCCTTCAACAGTCCTTGGTTTTATTCCGTTATCAAGAAGGGGATTGATAGTTGGAACGTTTGTCAATCATGTTAAAGATTTGTGCGCCTGCACCTCGAGCCGAGCCGAACACACCCATAAGCGTCGATGATATAACCGAAGTTTGCAGACCCAGTCATTACCCCAAAAGAAAACCTGTTACAATTTTTATAAGCGGTGATGTTGTGTTGTAATGTGACTAAAGCTTAAAATGGGAGTGCATGCAGAATTTTTAATCACTTTGAAACACCGATCGATCATTCCATCGATAAGGAACTCTGAACTCTGGACTTTGAGGGACTTTACAAACAATAACGAGACGGACACAAAGAACACCCAGGCTCAGAACAAAAATTTTTTTCGTGGATCACACAAAATGTAGTCTCATGTGGGGGATCGAACTCACCACAACTAAACGAAGTAGAAAGGGGTGAGGAGATCGCCTAAACCACTACGCCATCCCTGCAGTGTAGTCAATATAAAATCGGTATTTGTGTGCCAACAGAATTTGTGTTGCCAAATCGCGATGGAAATGAAAAAAAGCACTGGTGTTAAATGTAATACAGGTATCATAGAAGTTAAGAAATCAAAAGCCCTTGATGACATAACTCGCATTTTCAAGTCCCTCAATCGAAAAATGTTCGAGCTTTTGTTATTTGTTGTTTTGTGTTTTGTTTTCCTCATAGCCCACGCTTCGATTTTTCAAATCGTTTAATTCTTTGTTCGTGTAATGTCATGTGAAAGTATGACGTCTTTAAAGCTGATGTAACCAATCAATTATTTTTGTAAATAACTTGATAACAAACATTTCATGTTATTTTTGCTATCACGATTCATTCGTACTAGCCTAATAGATGTAGGGCCACTTTGCATTCAACCGGGAAAGACCATAAGAAAAATGTGGGAAAAGTTACTATGTTTACGTTCTGTTTCCTACAGGAAAATGGGAGCCTTTAAAAATTTTAAGATGAAATTGTCTTTAGACCGTTTTCGTCTTTTGTTAGGTTTTATGTTTTCTGTATATCTGAATCTTTTCCTCTAGAATGGAGAGTTGAAATATTTAAATTAGAATTGTAAAAAAACACTTGCAATTAGGTGACCCTCGGCTTGTTCAGCCCCTTATACCAGAAAAAAATATTTCTTAATATATGGCGTAGCCTATATATTTAATTATTAATTAAATTATTACTATTGCACGTGCTCTCTGTCAACTACAATAACATTATTTTTGACTTTAGTATTTTACTAATGGAAATAATTTAAATAAAGGAGTAAGTTCTTAAAATATCTAACTGTACAAGATACAATATAACGTCAATACAAATAACGTGTCATCTTATTAGGTTAAACCTAATGGGAAAATTAATGACTCAATGAGCTAATAAAATAATATATACGAATATACATTTTTCTAGGTAAAAATCGAGTATGAATAATTAAACCTAC
>CADEBD010000558.1:0-35000 GCA_902825455.1 Arctia plantaginis
AGGGCCGGGGCCGGGGCCCGCCCGGGTTTTGGGGCGGCCATAGGGCCCATTTGTTTCGGACGAGGCGGGCCCAAAATTTTTTAGACCCCCTGCTCTTTTCCCGAAACGTCCCGGGACCTTTGCGAGGTTGGCCCCCGATCTGTCGGACGCCCAATTCGGTTTCCGAGAGGGGCGTTCGACGATCGATGCCGTAATGCGCCTTAGGGCCGTGACCGAGGAGGCCGTGAGCTGCGGCGGAGTGGTGTTGGCGGTGTCCTTGGACATCGCCAACGCCTTCAATAGTCTGCCATTCAGCTGCATCAGGGAAGCGCTCCGCTACCACGGAGTGCCGGAGTACCTGAGGCGGCTGGTGGCAGACTATCTTGAGGAGCGAACCGTCATGTACGAGGACCGAGATGGCGTCTTGAGACGCAGGGCCATGTCGTGCGGTGTTCCGCAGGGGTCTGTCCTAGGACCTCTCCTGTGGAACATCGGGTACGACCTGGGCCCTACGAGGGCGTCTCCCCCCCGGGCTGGGTGTAATCTGCTTACGCGGATGACACTTTAGTCACGGCCCCGGGGGGGCTAACTTCCAGGAGGCGGCGCGCCTGGCCGCCACGGGAGTTTCCCAGGTGGTCGGGCGCATTGAGGCGTATGGGATTACGGGTGGCCCTGGATAAGACGGAGGCCCTATTATTCCATGGGCCCCGTCGTGGGTCCACCCGCCGGCGCCTCAATCGAGGGTCGGCTCGGTCCCTCGTACGCCGGTCCGGACCCAGATGAGGTACCTGGGTCTGGTCCTAGACGGTAGGTGGCTCTTCGACGAGCACTTCCGACAGCTTGGTCCGAAGCTGGTGGACACTGCCTCCGCCCTAGGGCGACTTTTGCCCAATTTGGGCGGGGCCAGTGTTTCCCACGAGGCGGCTGTACGCGGGGGTTGTCCGGTCCATGGCGCTTTATGGTGCACCGGTGTGGGTGGCGGCCCTGACCGCCCCGAATAGGGGCGCGCCTCTGGCGCCCCCAGAGGATACTGGCGGTCATGAGCCATACGCGGATACCGCACGGTGTCCACCGAGGCGGCCTGTGCCTTGGCCGGAACACCCCCGTGGGATTTGGAGGCGGAAGTGCTCGCCGAAGTTTATCGGCGAGTGGCTGACTTCCGGGCGGAGAGCGGATTTCGCCCTCCGCCCGAAGACGTGCGCGAGTGGCGCGAAGCCGCTCGCCGAGCCACCATGGTGAGATGGTCGTTCCGGCTGGAGACTCCACGCGCTGGCTTCGCCGCCGTGGAGGCTCTCCAGCCGGTCATCGCCGAGTGGGCGGGGCGGCAGCACGGGACCCTTTCCTTCCGGCTGACGCAGGTGCTTTCCGGGCACGGTTGCTTCGGAAAGTACCTGTACTCGGTCGCTAGGAGGGAATCGAGTCCCGCCTGCCACCACTGCGACTGCAGTGAGGATTCGGCCCCTGCACACGCTGGCGGTTTGCCCGCTCATGGGCGACGCAGCGCCGGGCCCTCACTGCAGTCATCGGAGTGGATCTCTCGCTACCGGCCGTAATTCGCTCCATGGCCGGTAGCGACAGTTGTTTTACCGCGGTCGCAACCTTCTGCGAGGAGGTAATCTCGCAGAAGGAGGCGGCGGAGAAGGCCCGGGAGGACGACCTCCACTCGAACCTGATCCGCCGCCGGCGAACCGGGCGGCGGAGGCGCGCTCACCTGCGCCTCATGCCGCCCTGAGTGTGGCCGCGGGTGGACGGGATGGGTTCTCCCCTCCACCCGCATTAGTTGGCCAGCCGCGAGGGGGCGGCGTCCGCGTGTGCCGGACGTCGCCTAAAGAGAGGGTCCACTGAGACGGAGCCCGCATCAGGAGCGGGCCGGCGCTGGGAGGGGTCCAGAAGGAGATAGCTACCTGGACCCCTCCTAAACTAAAAGCGCAAAGAGGGCACACCGTGTGGTTTTAGTCGGTTCGAGTCCGACACACCGCCCCGCCGAACGAGAGCCCCGGCGGGGTGACGGTCCGAGGGGATTTCCACACGTAAAAAAAAAAAAAAAAAAAAAAGGTTCTCCCAGGAGTTGGCGGACCTCCGTGCGGCCTGTGTACGTGCCCGGAGGTCCCTCACCCGTAGTCGGCGACGTCACCGCGGGGTCGGTGAGGAGGTGGACCGGCTTCATGAGGAGTACCGAGAAGCTCGGAAAACTCTGAGGCTGGCCATCTGCCGCGCCAAGGATGCGTGTAGAGAGGAGATGCTGGAGAGTCTCGAGCGTGACCCCTGGGGTCGCCCTTATCGTGCGGTGCGTCAAAAGCTCCGCACGTCGGGCCCCCCCCCTTACGGAGACTCTCCAGCCCAGCTTCCTGCAGGAAGTGGTCGAGGGCCTATTCCCGCAGAGGGCGGAGCACACACCCCCGTCGATGGCTGCATCAGCCGGAGACGACGGGGGCAGCGAGGCTGATGTTCCGCCCGTCAGGGAATCGGAGTTGGGGGCGGCTGTTCTACGGATTCGATCCAAGAACACCGCTCCCGGGCCGGACGGGGTTCCAGCCCGAGTGATGGCCCGAGCCCTCGACTACATGTCGGACCACCTCAGGGGGGTGTTGGACGCTAGCCTGGCGTCCGGACGCTTCCCTGAGCGCTGGAAATGCGGGAAGCTGGTCCTGCTACAGAAAGCCGGGACGGCCTGCCGAATCGGTCGCGGCCTATAGGCCTATCGTGTTGCTGGACGAGGCGGGCAAACTTTTTGAGAGGGTGCTCTCTGCCCGCATCGTCCGGCACCTTTGCGAGGTCGGCCCCGATCTGTCGGATGCCCAATTCGGTTTCCGAGAGGGGCGTTCGACGATCGATGCCGTGATGCGCCTTAGGGCCGTGACCGAGGAGGCCGTGAGCTGCGGCGGAGTGGTGTTGGCGGTGTCTTTGGACATCGCCAACGCCTTCAATAGTCTGCCATTCAGCTGCATCAGGGAAGCGCTCTGCTATCACGGAGTGCCGGAGTACCTGAGGCGGCTGGTGGCAGACTATCTTGAGGAGCGAACCGTCATGTACGAGGACCGAGATGGCGTCTTGAGACGCAGGGCCATGTCGTGCGGTGTTCCGCAGGGGTCTGTCCTAGGACCGCTCCTGTGGAACATCGGGTACGACTGGGCCCTACGAGGGCGTCTCCCCCCCGGGCTGGGTGTAATCTGCTACGCGGATGACACCTTGCTCACGGCCCGGGGGGCTAACTTCCAGGAGGCGGCGCGCCTGGCCGCCACGGGAGTTTCCCTGGTGGTCGGGCGCATTGAGGCGTTGGGTTTGCGGGTGGCCCTGGATAAGACGGAGGCCCTATTATTTCATGGGCCCCGTCGTGGTCCGCCCGCCGGCGCCTCAATCGAGGTCGGCTCGGTCCTCGTACCGGTCCGGGCCCAGATGAGGTACCTGGGTCTGGTCCTAGACGGTAGGTGGCTCTTCGACGAGCACTTCCGACAGCTTGGTCCGAAGCTGGTGGACACTGCCTCCGCCCTAGGGCGACTTTTGCCCCAATTTGGGTGGGGCCAGTGTTCCCACGAGGCGGCTGTACGCGGGGGTTGTCCGGTCCATGGCGCTTTATGGTGCACCGGTGTGGGTGGCGGCTCTGACCGCCCCGAATAGGGCGCGCCTCTGGCGCCCCCAGAGGATATTGGCGGTCAGAGCCATACGCGGATACCGCACGGTGTCCACCGAGGCGGCTTGCGCCTTGGCCGGAACACCCCCGTGGGATTTGGAGGCGGAAGTGCTCGCCGAAGTTTATCGGCGAGTGGCTGACTTCCGGGCGGAGAGCGGATTTCGCCCTCCGCCCGAAGACGTGCGCGAGTGGCGCGAAGCCGCTCGCCGAGCCACTATGGTGAGATGGTCGTTCCGGCTGGAGGACTCCACGCGCTGGCTTCGCCGCCGTGGAGGCTCTCCAGCCGGTCATCGCCGAGTGGGCAGGGCGGCAGCACGGGACCCTTTCCTTCCGGCTGACGCAGGTGCTTTCCGGGCACGGTTGCTTCGGAAAGTACCTGTACTCGGTCGCTAGGAGGGAATCGAGTCCCGCCTGCCACCACTGCGACTGCGGTGAGGATTCGGCCCAGCACACGCTGGCGGTTTGCCCCGCATGGGCGACGCAGCGCCGGGCCCTCACTGCAGTCATTCGGAGACAGATCTCTCGCTACCGGCCGTAATTCGCTCCATGGCCGGTAGCGACAGTTGTTTTACCGCGGTCGCAACCTTCTGCGAGGAGGTAATCTCGCAGAAGGAGGCGGCGGAGAAGGCCCGGGAGGACGACCTCCACTCGGACCTGATCCGCCGCCGGCGAACCGGGCGGCGGAGGCGCGCTCACCTGCGCCTCATGCCGCCCTGAGTGTGGCCGCGGGTGGACGGGATGGGTTCTCCCCTCCACCCGCATTAGTTGGCCAGCCGCGAGGGGGCGGCGTCCGCGTGTGCCGGACGCCGCCTAAAGAGAGGGTCCACTGAGACGGAGCCCGCGTCAGGAGCGGGCCGGCGCTGGGAGGGGTCCAGAAGGAGATAGGTACCTGGACCCCTCCTAAACTGGAAGCGCAAAGAGGGCACACCGTGTGGTTTTAGTCGGTTCGAGTCCGACACACCGCCCCGCCGAACAAGAGCCCCGGCGGGGTGACGGTCCGAGGGGATTTCCACACGTAAAAAAAAAAAAAAAAAAAGGTTAGGTTAGGTTCGGGACGGCCTGCCGAATCGGTCGCGGCCTATAGGCCTATCGTGTTGCTGGACGAGGCGGGCAAACTTTTTGAGAGGGTGCTCTCTGCCCGCATCGTCCGGCACCTTTGCGAGGTTGGCCCCGATCTGTCGGACGCCCAATTCGGTTTCCGAGAGGGGCGTTCGACGATCGATGCCGTAATGCGCCTTAGGGCCGTGACCGAGGAGGCCGTGAGCTGCGGCGGAGTGGTGTTGGCGGTGTCCTTGGACATCGCCAACGCCTTCAATAGTCTGCCATTCAGCTGCATCAGGGAAGCGCTCCGCTACCACGGAGTGCCAGAGTACCTGAGGCGGCTAGTGGCAGACTATCTTGAGGAGCGAACCGTCATGTACGAGGACCGAGATGGCGTCTTGAGACGCAGGGCCATGTCGTGCGGTGTTCCGCAGGGGTCTGTCCTAGGACCTCTCCTGTGGAACATCGGGTACGACTGGGCCCTTCGAGGGCGTCTCCCCCCCGGGATGGGTGTAATCTGCTACGCGGATGACACCTTGCTCACGGCCCGGGGGGCTAACTTCCAGGAGGCGGCGCGCCTGGCCGCCACGGGAGTTTCCCTGGTGGTCGGGCGCATTGAGGCGTTGGGTTTGCGGGTGGCCCTGGATAAGACGGAGGCCCTATTATTTCATGGGCCCCGTCGTGGTCCACCCGCCGGCTCCTCAATCGAGGTCGGCTCGGTCCTCGTACCGGTCCGGGCCCAGATGAGGTACCTGGGTCTGGTCCTAGACGGTAGGTGGCTCTTCGACGAGCACTTCCGACAGCTTGGTCCGAAGCTGGTGGACACTGCCTCCGCCCTAGGGCGACTTTTGCCCAATTTGGGCGGGGCCAGTGTTCCCACGAGGCGGCTGTACGCGGGGGTTGTCCGGTCCATGGCGCTTTATGGTGCACCGGTGTGGGTGGCGGCTCTGACCGCCCCGAATAGGGCGCGCCTCTGGCGCCCCCAGAGGATATTGGCGGTCAGAGCCATACGCGGATACCGCACGGTGTCCACCGAGGCGGCTTGCGCCTTGGCCGGAACACCCCCGTGGGATTTGGAGGCGGAAGTGCTCGCCGAAGTTTATCGGCGAGTGGCTGAATTCCGGGCGGAGAGCGGATTTCGCCCTCCGCCCGAAGACGTGCGCGAGTGGCGCGAAGCCGCTCGCCGAGCCACCATGGTCAGATGGTCGTTCCGGCTGGAGACTCCACGCGCTGGCTTCGCCGCCGTGGAGGCTCTCCAGCCGGTCATCGCCGAGTGGGCAGGGCGGCAGCACGGGACCCTTTCCTTCCGGCTGACGCAGGTGCTTTCCGGGCAGGGTTGCTTCGGAAAGTACCTGTACTCGGTCGCTAGGAGGGAATCGAGTCCCGCCTGCCACCACTGCGACTGCAGTGAGGATTCGGCCCAGCACACGCTGGCGGTTTGCCCCGCATGGGCGACGCAGCGCCGGGCCCTCACTGCAGTCATCGGAGCAGATCTCTCGCTACCGGCCGTAATTCGCTCCATGGCCGGTAGCGACAGTTGTTTTACCGCGGTCGCAACCTTCTGCGAGGAGGTAATCTCGCAGAAGGAGGCGGCGGAGAAGGCCCGGGAGGACGACCTCCACTCGGACCTGATCCGCCGCCGGCGAACCGGGCGGCGGAGGCGCGCTTACCTGCGCCTCATACCGCCCTGAGTGTGGCCGCGGGTGGACGGGATGGGTTCTCCCCTCCACCCGCATTAGTTTGGCCAGCCGCGAGGGGGCGGCGTCCGCGTGTGCCGGACGTCGCCTAAAGAGAGGGTCCACTGAGACGGAGCCCGCATCAGGAGCGGGCCGGCGCTGGGAGGGGTCCAGAAGGAGATAGCTACCTGGACCCCTCCTAAACTGGAAGCGCAAAGAGGGCACACCGTGTGGTTTTAGTCGGTTCGAGTCCGACACACCGCCCCGCCGAACGAGAGCCCCGGCGGGGTGACGGTCCGAGGGGATTTCCACACGTAAAAAAAAAAAAAAAAAAAGGTTAGGTTAGGTTTCCCAGGAGCTGGCGGACCTCCGTGCGGCCTGTACACGTGCCCGGAGGTCCTACACACGCAGTCGGCGGCGTCACCGTGGAGACGGTGAGGAGGACCGGCTTCATGAGGAGTACCGGCGGGCGCGGAAAACTCTGAAGCTGGCCATTAGCCGCGCCAAAGAGGAAAAGAGACAGGAGATGCTGGAGGGTCTTAATCGTGACCCCTGGGGTCGCCCTTACCGCGCGGTGCGACAAAAGCTCCGCGCGTCGGGCCCCCCCCTTACGGAGACTCTCCAGCCCAGCTTCCTGCGAGAAGTGGTTGAGGGCCTTTTCCCACAACGAGCGGAACACACTCCCCCATCGATGGCCTCCCTGGCCGGAGACGACGGGGAGCACGGGGAGGACAATGTTCCGCCCGTCCGGGATTCGGAGGTAGGGGCGGCTGTTCTACGGATCCGTTCCAAGAACACCGCCCCTGGGCCAGACGGGGGTACCGGCCCGAGTGCTGGCCCTGGCCCTCAACCACATGGCAGACCGCCTCGGGGAGGTGTTCGACGCTAGCTTGGCGTCGGGACGCTTCCCTGAGTGCTGGAAAAGCGGGAAGCTGGTCCTATTGAGGAAGCCGGGACGGCCAGCCGATTCGGTCGCGGCCTATAGGCCCATCGTGCTGCTGGACGAGGCGGGCAAATTGTTTGAGAGGGTTCTTTCTGCCCGCATCGTCCGGCACCTCTGCGAGGTGGGCCCCGATCTGTCGGACGCCCAGTTTGGTTTTCGGGCGGGGCGTTCGACAGTCGACGCCGTGTTGCGCCTGAGGGCCGTGACCGAAGAGGCCGTGAGCTGTGGCGGCGTGCTGTTGGCGGTGTCACTGGACATCGCCAACGCATTCAATAGTCTGCCATTCAGCTGCATCAGGGAAGCACTCCACTATCATGGGGTGCCAAAGTACCTGAGGCGGCTAGTGGCAGACTATTTAGAGGAGCGTACCGTCGTGTACGAGGACCGAGAAGGTAATTTGAGGTGTCGGCCCATGTCGTGCGGTGTTCCACAGGGGTCTGTTCTTGGACCCCTCTTGTGGAACATAGGGTACGACTGGGCCCTTCGCGCCGATTTCCCCCCCGGGCTGGGTGTAATCTGTTACGCAGACGATACACTGGTGACAGCCCGGGGGGCAAACTTCCAAGAGGCTGCGCGCCTGGCCACAGGGGGAGTCTCCCTGGTGGTCGGGCGAATTGAGGCGCTGGGCTTACGGGTGGCCCTAGATAAGACGGAGGCCCTGTTATTTCATGGGCCCCGTCGTGGTCCACCCCCTGGCGCCTCAATCGTGGTCAACTCGGTCCTCGTACCGGTTCGGCTCCAGATGAAATATCTGGGCCTGATCCTCGACGGGAGGTGGCTCTTCGACGAGCACTTCCGACAGCTTGCTCCAAAGCTGGTCGGCGCTGCGTCTGCCCTAGGGCGACTCTTGCCCAATATGGGTGGACCCAGCGTCGCGACAAGACGGCTGTACACGGGGGTTGTCCGGTCAATGGCGCTGTACGGTGCACCGGTGTGGGCGGCGGCTCTGACCGCCCAGAATAGGGTACGCCTCTGGCGCCCTCAGAGGGTAATGGCGGTCAGAGCCATACGCGGTTACCGCACCGTTTCTACGGAGGTGGCATGCGCGTTGGCCGGAACTCCCCCGTGGGATTTGGAGGCGGAAGTGCTCGCCGAAGTTTATCGGCGAGTGGCTGACTTCCGGGCGGAGAGCGGATTTCGCCCTCCGCCCGAGGATGTGCGCGAGTGGCGCGAAGCCGCTCGCCGAGCCACGATGGCTCGTTGGTCGTTCCGGCTGGAGACTCCACGCGCTGGCTTCGCCGCCGTGGAGGCTCTCCAGCCGGTCATCGCCGAGTGGGCAGGGCGGCAGCACGGGACCCTTTCCTTCCGACTGACGCAGGTGCTTTCCGGGCACGGTTGCTTCGGAAAGTACCTGCACACGGTCGCTAGGAGGGAACTGAGTCCCGCCTGCCACCACTGCGACTGCAGTGAGGACTCGGCCCAGCACACGCTGGCGGTCTGCCCCGCATGGGCGGCGCAGCGCCGGGCCCTCACTGCAGTCATCGGAGTGGATCTCTCGCTACCGGCCGTAGTACGCTCCATGGCCGGTAGCGACAGTTGTTTTACCGCGGTCGCAACCTTCTGCGAGGTAGTAATCTCGCGGAAGGAGGCGGCGGAGAGGGCCCGGGAGGACGACCTCCACTCGGACCCGATCCGCCGCCGGCGAACCGGGCGGCGGAGGCCCGCCTACCACAGCCTCATGCCGCCCTGAGTGTGGCCGCGGGTGGACGGGGTGGGTTTCCCCTCCACCCGCATTAGTTGGCCAGCCGCGAGGGGGCGGCGTCCGCGTGTGCCGGACGTCGCCTAAAGAGAGGAATGTTCCACATTGAGACGGAGCCCGCACCAGGAGCGGGCTGGCGCTAGGAGGGGTCCGGATGTCTTAACAACAGCTGTTCCCGGATCCCTCCTGTTACAGGCGCAGAGTGGCACACCGTGTGGTTTTAGTCGGTCCGAGTCCGACACACCACCCCGCCGCAAACCCCGGAGGGGTGACGGTCCGAGGGGATTTCCACACGTTAAAAAAAAAAAAAAAAAGGTTAGGTTAGGTTTTCCTTAACAGGGGTGCTAGCTAGAAAACCTCCCCGTGGTGCACCCTGGAAACGCTGGCGATGGTACTGTTTCCTCCTTGTCCTCTTGGAGGAGAGGATTATCGCCAGCGGCTAATATTCTAGCAGAAGAGGTAGCCGTTCCTCGGCTCTCGGGCAAGGCCTGGTCCAGCAGGGTGGGCGTGTCTGCCGGTTGCCCTGCTGGCTCTTCGCTCTTCGGAGCATGGAGGAGGAAACCTCGGTAAAAAACCAGAAGGTGGGGCCCTGTAGGGGCCAGTTTCTCCGCTGATAGCGGTGGAGAAAGGAGGACGGGCTCGGCGTGTACTGACACTACCACCGAGCAGGCAGGGGGACGTAGTCTCCCTGTCACCGTCGGCATATCGTAATCCCGAGAAGAGCGCTGTGGTCAAGTCTCGCGGCTCTGATCGGGGGCGAGGGTCTTGGCTTAACCGCCCGGACCGCGAGGATGTAAACCTCTCTAAAAAATGCCCCGAATCCCGTGTTCTGGTGCGTGGCCAGGGGATGCATGGCTGATGGGTAGTTCAGTCGTAAGCGCACTCCCAGCCGGGGCACTTGCGGACCCCTCGGTTGGGCATAAATTTACGCTTGCCCGGGTATTGGGGGATCTCTGCCCGGGTGGACCTTTAGTTCTCCCCCACTCGTGGGTTTAATTATGGCAAATGACAGTAAAATTAATAACAAAGGATCGATACAAACAACAAAAAAGGCGAGCACAATGGAAAAAGGAACGATGGGAAACAAGAAGGAGGAGTCGCAGAGGAGGAGTGGTGGAATAGATCTGGCGTCCACTGGGGTAGTGTCTGGAACGCCTATCTCGGTGGGGCTCCCGGTAGTAGTCTGTACCAGACTGCCTGCTGGGAGCCGAAGATCGGAGCGCTTGCGCTCCAAATCTGCCACCACTGGCGCCGGTGAAGGCCCCAGCGAGAGGACGGACAGCTCGGAGCGCATGGAAGTGGAAGCGGGACCGAGCGAGAGCCGCAAGAGGGAACTCTCGAGGGATGGGGAAGACAACCCATCCGTGGAGTCTGGGCCTCCTAAGGGCGGCCGTATAGGGAGGTCGCGTACCCCTGTCCCCGTCCCGTCAGGCTCCGCCTTCTCCAAGGCGGATTCCTACAGACGGGTACGAGCGGACGGCGAGGCCGCAGCGGAGGAGGAGATCGCGGATCTCCTCCGGACCTGATCCGCCGCCGGCGAACCGGGCGGCGGAGGCGCGATTACCTGCGCCTCATGCCGCCCTGAGTGTGGCCGCGGGTGGACGGGATGGGTTCTCCCCTCCACCCGCATTAGTTGGCCAGCCGCGAGGGGGCGGCGTCCGCGTGTGCCGGACGCCGCCTAAAGAGAGGGTCCACTGAGACGGAGCCCGCGTCAGGAGCGGGCCGGCGCTGGGAGGGGTCCAGAAGGAGATAGCTACCTGGACCCCTCCTAAACTGGAAGCGCAAAGAGGGCACACCGTGTGGTTTTAGTCGGTTCGAGTCCGACACACCGCCCCGCCGAACGAGAGCCCCGGCGGGGTGACGGTCCGAGGGGATTTCCACACGTAAAAAAAAAAAAAAAAAGGTTAGGTTTTTTTTTTTTTTTTTTTTTTTTTTTTTTCTTATACCTCCAACTGAATTGGAGTCTGTATTTACATTATAGTTTCGTTTCCATACCAGTTCTCGCGGTTATTCTTCTCGCACTTTCATGCTTCATACCAACTTTCATTCATGCATATCATTTCTCTTTATGGGTGGGACTCCCATCTATCAAGCTACTCTATTTTATTCTCTATTGTTTCTTATTTCTATGCGGGTCTAGTTCAATGACTTAACACACTATTTTTATTTCAAATACAAGGTACATGTTACGCTTTTACAGCTTATTTTATCTTAATTTTTTACATTTTTAATTTTAGGTTACATTTTCACTTACATTTCTAATACGGTTTGTCTTATGTTATCTATTATCTATTTACTGTTTATATTATCTATTTACATTTATAGTTTTATTTAGTGTGTTGATAGGCCTTATTCTATAGTTTTTAGTTTTTTACATCTTATTTTCTATTTATCATTTTTACTTATTACTATGATACAGTTTGCCTTAGAATCACTGTTTATACAATATTTATTTAATTATACATCTTATTTTCCTATGTTTTTATGCTGTACAGTAATATTATCTATTATATTATGACAGCATATTTACTTTGACTTAGTTTCATTCCTTTTTACAACTTTTTTGGCTATTTTTACACAGTAATCCAACAACCTGTCTCTTTCTGTGCCTAACATTATGGTCGCTATGTTAGTAGCGATCATTTTGTTGCCTATCTGGTGCTCAACTTCATAACGTTCTCTCGAGTGTACTGGGCACTCGAAGAGAATGTGATGCACCGTTTCACTGATCTCAGGATCGCAGACGCACGCCGGGCTCTCCTTGCATCCGAAACGGCTCAGATACTCGGAGAAACCGCCGTGCCCCGTCATGATTTGCGTTCTGATACCAGTAGCCTCGAACTTCCTTACCACTGCATATGCTGTTCTCACGTCAGGCAGGAACATTTTTGTGACAGACGCAGTTGTCCCTTTTTTGTACCTCTCATCCCATTCGTCAAGGGTCGCATTCCGAATGCATCCCTTGACGAATGAGACCGGGTACAGATCATAGTCTGGTCTGCGTTTGGAACCCTGCGCCGCTGCCTTAGCCAGTTCGTCGGCTCGCTCGTTTCCTTCTAACCCCGCGTGTGCTTTTATCCAGAACAAAGTCACAGCTTTGTTCTGGCGAGACGCTGTTCTTAAATTCTCCCTGGTAGTTACTGCTAGCGGGTGAAGGGAGCAAGGATTTTGTATAATTTGTATGGCGGCCATGGAGTCGCTATATATCCCAAACGCAGTACCATCGCGCGTTGTTATTTCCCGCGTCGCCCTGCACAACGCCAGAAGCTCGGCCTGGTATACGGTGCAGTAGCTTGATAGAGCAAGCTTCACTGTTCCAATCTCTGTTCCGTTTTTCCACACTGTCAGAGCGGCTCCGACCTTTCCTGCAATTTTGCTCCCGTCTGTGAAAATTTTTGTGTCGCCAGTATCACTACGCAGGAATTGTTCTCTGTCCGCAATTAGCTTTAAGTCGGGGTATATATGCTCTGCCGGGTGCGGAGCGTCTACAGCACGAGCCATACGCTCCACTTCCCGATCCTCTGGCGCTCCCCAGGTGATACCCCTCTTGCCCTTGTATAGGAGGGCGACCTCACGAATTCGGAGGTCAAGGGGGAGGATCCCCGCCAGTATTAGTGCTGAGTTAAGGGAGACTGTGCGGTAGGCCTTGCATAATTTTTGAGCTATCCCTCGTTGGACTGCATCCAGTTGCTTCCTCACTCCTAATTTGTTTGCAGCAGGTGCCCAAGCGCTGGCTCCATACAATATGATTGGCTCGATGGTTGCCACATATATTGTTCGGATAACATCTGGATGCAGTCCCCAACTTACTTTTGCTGCTCTGGCTAATTGCTTATATACCCCGACTGCCTTCCTGCAGATGTTTGTGACATGGCTGTTGAAGGTTAAAGCCTGGTCGACGGTGACTCCCAGTATTTTTATTTCTTTTGTCGCTCCAATGCTGACCCCTCCCATGCTCAGTCGTGGGGTGTCGTATTTTAATTTGTTTGTTATTGTCATAGCCATCGTCTTATGTGGAGCAAAGATCAATTTATTTGCGACTCCCCATTCGTTAACATGTTCAAGGGCAGCATTGGCGCGACTCTGAATAGCCTCTGCAGTTTCCCCGTGGAAAACTAGGATGATGTCGTCTGCAAAGGCTTGACAATAGTCTCCTCTGGCCTCCAGGCTTTTAAGGAGTGGGTCCAATAGGAGGTTCCATAATATTGGACCGCCTATGGATCCCTGTACACAACCTTTGCTGGTGGCTTTCTTGTAGTCCTCCCCAGCGTATTTAACCTTTACAGCTCTTTCTGTTAGGTAACTGTCAACCATTAGTCGGAGGTTCTCGGGGCATCTCTCCTCTGCCAGACGTACTCGAATAGCTGGCCACCATGCACTGTCGAAGGCTCCCTCTATGTCCAAGGATATAACAGTAATAATTTGTTTGTCTTTTAATTTTGTGCGGATGTGCTGCAATAGGTCATAGAGGGAGTCTTCGGTGCTCTTTTGGGGCATGAAACCGTACTGGCGAGTGCTCATCCCGGATAGTAAATGATGTTTAAGTCGGCCAACCAGCATTTTCTCCAAGGTTTTACCCAATATAGGTAATAACCCTATGGGTCTTAGAGACTTTGGGGTTGTGTAGCTCTCCTTCCCAGGTTTTCCAAGTACCACTACGGTTGCTTCCTTCCAGATATTTGGGAAGTGATGTAAGGCCAGGCACTTATTGAGGAGTTGCAGGAAAGTCTCCGGGTCCTCGTTTATGGCGTGTTGACAAATGTCTGCGGTAAAGCCATCCTCCCCAGGAGCCTTTTTTGGATTGAAGGAGTTTGCTGAAGTTTTCAGTTCCCAGAGTGTGAATTCTGGATCCCAGGTGTTATTTTGTTCACCACAATTCACCTCTTCAGCTCTTCTCCTGGTTCGGCGATGGTGGGCATTATCCGTTTCTTCCAGATCATCTGGATAGAATGTTTCCGCGATGAATTGGACCGAAGCCTTCGCATCGAGTTCCCTTCCCGCTCTCACCATCGGTAAGTCTTCCGCTCTGACAGTGGTTCTACCGATCACCCTATAAATACCGTCCCACATACTCTCTCTGTCCTGTTTCTCGCAGAAGTCTTTCCAGCTTTTTGTTTGTGCTTTCGCTGCTGCCTTCTCGTATGTTTCCTTCTGTTCTAGGTACTCCTCGATTACCTTTTTTCTCCGCACCAGGGCGGCACAACGCATCCTATTCTTTAAGGTTTTTACCCTTCGTTTCATTTTGTCGAGCTCCTCAGACCACCACGGCATGGTAAGTTGTTTCTGGTTTTTTATTTTAGGAATCGTTTCGTTGCATGTTTTAGTTATTAATTTTGAAAATTGTTTGATTGTTTGTTCTAATTGTTCTTTTGTCGTAATTTTTTCTATTTCTGTTTTGTTTATTTTGTTCTCTATTTTAAGCTGTCTCAATTTCAAATGAAATTGAGACCACTTTGCCTTTTTTGTGTTGTAAATTCTAGTGGTTCTGTTAATTATTGTTTTATGATTTTGTAAATAAATGCTAAAAGTCACGCCGTTGTGGTCCGAGCTCGTGAGACCTTCTTCGACTTCCCAATGGTCCACGACATCAAATATGTCCGTGGAGCACATCGTAATGTCTACGTAACTAGAGAAGCGTTGGCCACCCCTCACGGTGTCAAAAGTGGGAGTTTCCCCTCTGTTGAGAATTTGAAGACCTAATTCGTGTATAGTGCCGGAAAGTTCCTCTCCTCTCTTGTCTATTTTAGGGCTCCCCCACCAGGAACTTTTTGCATTTGCGTCACCTCCAGCGACCCACCTAGTTTTTATTTTAGTGTTAATGTGTCTAAGATGTCTCAAGTACGGCTGTATAGGTTTGTCTGGTTCGAAGTAGAATGAGATGAGTGTCACCTCCCAGGAATCCGTGCGTATATTTATCACCACTACGTTGTTGGTTGTTAGGCTTGGGTACTGCTTGACCGTAAGGTTTGGGTCAAGTACAGCGATTGCTGCTTTCACGGTGCCTTCTCCGCAATTGGTGTTTTGGAATACACGCACTCCCCGGTGACTCCTCATCTCCTTTGAGCCGCCTACATAGGGCTCCTGAAGTAAAGCCACTGCGACTTTCCTCTTCCCCGCCTCGATTAACACTTCACTTGTGGCTAGCTTTTTTCGCTGGAGGTTCGCCTGTATTATGCGATAGGGGGTTGTATCCACGATAGCGATGTCAACAATACGCTACTGTCGACCGTGCTAATCGGTCCCATTTTTTCCTGATCGGGCACTCAGGGTGGAAGGCGTTGTGGTGCGTCTTTTCGATCTGTGCCTTGATGCAGTTCCTGCAGGTTGGCGCTTCGCCTGAGCGTCGCTCCCTGCAGTCTTTGCTCAGGTGTAGACCACCGCAGTGGCTACACACGTCTGCGGTTTCCTTACAATAACGCCTTCCGTGCCCGTAACCCAGGCAGCGGGTGCACTGCACTAATGGGGATTGATCCTCTACTCGAATACGCTGCAGGTCAATGTGCAGCGTTCCGGTCTTTAAGGTTCTTCCCCAGATTGTAGGCGATACACACACCACCACACCGAGTGGGGCACCGAGTGGCGGTTTGTTCGGTGGTGTGGTTGGTTTAGGCACTACTTTGCCTCCCTCCCACTCCCCGATGCTACGTCTAACGTCTGGGACTGGTGTTGGTGTTGTAGGTATCCCCGCTTTCATGGTTTCCGCTTTTTCATCCCCAGGGGAGGCGTCCGCGGCCTTTTTTATCGGTGTTCGTTTTAACATGGTATGGTTTTGTCGGTTAGTGTGCTGTAAATGGGCACTCCCCGTACGTTACTAATTTACGGTTAAAGTTACCAAGTGATTCTAATAAACAAGTAAGATTTGCTAGTTCACTATGTCCTATCCCACCTGTTTATATGTTAAGTGTATATGCATATAGTTAATATTTTAATATTTTATTACAGCCAGTTAAAACAGGTTGCTGAAAAGGTCACTAAGTATTCAGAGACGCAATAAAAAGGAATAGAACAAGTCAATTACTATAATTAAATATTTTGCTCTATGTAGAGCCGTTCGGTGAGCGGTCACAATATTAAAGCCAAAATAAAAGAGTTATAATAATATAATATACAAGGAAATCAATATCTGCTCTGTATAGAGCCGTTTATAGTTCTGCGCTGCAGAATTGTCGATGTTTTAGGGATGTAAAGTCCCTGTCACAACGTTACACTAGATACTTACACAGTTTAAAACAATTTAATATAAAAGAGAAAATATTTACACAAAAAATTTTTTGAGCTCTACGTAGAGCCTTGTTAAGTAATCAGGCTAATAGCCCTCGTTGAGCCCTTTAAAAAGAGCCCAAACACGGTCTCGCTACTCCAAAGGGGTCCAGAGGGAGAGATGTTTAAGAATTTTGGTTATTTACCAAGATGGCTGCCCTGTTTTTGTTTATTCTCCGTATCTCTGGAACCGATGGGCCGATTTTACCCGCGTTTGGGTTCCCCTGGCCCAGTCCGTTAAGTCCTATCTCTTGGTGGCCAATTTGACCCCCCAAATTTTTTTGACCCCCAAATCCCCCTTAGGTTAGCGGATCGTACGCGGTAAGAGCCGCCAAGACGACCGGAAGAAACCCCGACCCGCTGGGACGACGCGTTCCGGAGATGTGCGATGTTAAAGATTTTCAAGATGGCCGCCTGTCAAACTTTGGTCGGCCTTATCTCCGGTTCTGTACCCCAGGATACTCGAGTTTGGGTTCCTCCCACTCGCCTCCGCCCCCTCTACAACCCTATGCGGTTTTCAGGACCTGAAAATTTTTTGGCTCCTGGGGCCCTGAAATTTCAGGAGCAGGTAGCCAAGGCCCTCCCGATACCTTATGCGAAAACCGCAAACTTATAGCTAGAACGGTTTTGGAGTTATGGCTGCCTGACTCTAAACAAGATGGCTGCCGAGCTGTCAAACTCCAACTTTGAAAGCCCGTAATTCCACAACCCGTGGTCGTAGAAAGTCCGGGTTTCCTCCAGACAGCTCGGAGTCACCTCGGCTTCCTCGCCAATACAATTTTTGAAGAAAAAATTTTACTGTGGCTATTTTGGCCAAAAGTATATTAGTTGCCAAAAGGGGGGTCTAGGGCACCCGGCAGCGAAAACCCCAAGCCGCTACGACCTACCAATCCGAAGATATGGTCAATTGAAATTTATAACTAAAATAACCAGAAATTCGGATTTTACGATATTCTTCAATTCTGCAGTTAGGGGCACCGAGTTTGGGCTTATACAAGTCCAAATGGACTATATAGACCTGGCCCCACAGTCAGAATCGAGGAATCTCTACCTGTTTTTATGTAATTTAAGAAAAACACAAAAAATTATATATCTCCCGATTGGCAGGGTATAAAATTATGCAAAAAATCTTAAAATGAATCTTAAATAGGCATCTATCTAATGCCTAGTGAGTCTTAATTTTTTCCTAAAAACAATATATAAAAAATTTACAATTTCTAAAAAATTTACTTTTTTAATTACATACACGTGAAAAATTGTCCAAAATTGTCGAAACTTCGCAGGTCTGTTCTTCGCTGGAGCGCGCAGCGAACTGCAGTTGCAGAATTTTAATAAACTTTGTCGTTAGGCTGTTATTGATGTTCAAAGTTCGAAATTTTTATAAGTGTTTATTATTTAACGGACTCACAGAAAATTTTTCTTGTTCCAGAAAAGGGGATGATCTGATGAGGTCTTCCTGTTGTCGCGTCGCTGACGTCTCGTTCGCTAGCCCCTCTGTCGCCAGCCGAGTCCACGACTGGCGTGTCGCCGTGGAGGTGGAGACACTGTCGGACCATCGGTATATCCGGTTCGACGTCTCTGCCCAGACCGCGAGCGGCCGCCATCCAACAACCCCGATTAACGACGGCCCGCGTTGGGCGCTTAAGCGCATCGACAAGGAACTACTCGAGGAAGCTGCTTTAGTCCAGTCCTGGATTTGGGAGTCGGCGACGGACGGCCCCGTCGACGTCGAAGCGGTGGCGCTGTGGTTTCGCGGGGCGATGACGCAGATATGCGACGCGTCCATGCCCCGTGTCCGCCAACAGTCCGCAAGGCGCCGGGTGTACTGGTGGAGCGACGAGATCGCTCGGCTGCGCGTTGAGTGCGTTGCGGCTCGCCGCCGGTACACGCGATACCGGAGACGACGTCGACGGGATTCCGTCGAGGAAGACGCGCTGTATGAGGTGTACCGCGCGTCCAAGGAGACTCTGTGGCTGGCCATCGGCGACTCTAAGTCGCGTGCCAGGGAGGAGCTGCTGGGGTCTCTAGATCGGGACCCGTGGGGGCGCCCCTACCGTTGGGTACGGGGCAAGTTGCGTCCCTGGGCGCCTCCACTTACTCAAGCATGCAACCCCAGTTGCTAGAGGCGGTGGTATCGGCCCTCTTCCCTGAGCGAGCGGGACACGTTCCCCCGGCGATGGCTCCGCCCTCAGCCACAGACTCTCCAGAAGAGGAGAGCACCGATGTCCCCGAGGCGACGCAAGCGGAGACGAGAGCGGCCGTGTCGCGACTCCGGGCTAAGAACACAGCGCCCGGACCCGACGGAGTTCCTGGTCGAGCTCTCGTCCTGGCTCTGAAGGAGCTAGAGCCCCAGCTGAGGGGGCTCTTCACGGCATGTCTCGAGCAGGGTCAGTTTCCCAGTGTGTGGAAGGAGGGGAGGCTGGTCCTGCTCAGGAAGGAGGGGCGCCCCGCGGACTCGCCGTCCGCGTATCGGCCCATAGTGCTGCTCGACGAGGCGGGCAAACTTTTTGAGCGTATTATCGCAGATCGCCTCGTCAGCCACTTGTGCAGGGAGGGGCCGGACCTGGACGACAACCAATTTGGTTTTCGTCGGGGGCGCTCCACCATAGACGCCATCATGCGCGTGAGGGCCCTGGCGGAGGAGACAGTGTCCCGGGGTGGGGTAGACATCTCCAACGCATTCAACACCCTACCCTGGAGTTGTATTCGGGAGGCTCTGAAATACCATCGCGTGCCTCCCTACCTCCGCCGTACGGTAGGGGCTTATCTGGAGGGTAGATGCGTCACCTATCGGGGACGTGACGGTGCTGGTCGGCACCTCTTGACGTGTTATGCGGACGACACGCTTGTTACTGCCCGGGGGAGCTCGCACAGGGAGGCGACGTTGATAGCCACGGCTGCGGTGTCACAGGTGGTGAACCGCATCCGGCGCCTAGGCCTGGAGGTTGCCCTAAACAAGTCGGAGGCCATGGTGTTTCATGGCCCCCGACGTGCGCCGGCGCCGGGATCACACATCGTGGTCAGCGGGGCCCGGATAGCTGTCGAGTCCACCATGAAGTATCTGGGATTGGTGCTCGACAGCCGATGGGAATTCGGGCCCCACTTCCGGCGGCTGGCGCCCAAGCTGATGGGTGCAGCGGGCGCGCTTTCAACGTTGCTTCCCAACTTGGGGGGGCCCGAGCGCCGCCTGTAGGCGGTTGTACGTGGGAATCGTGCGGTCCATGGCCCTGTATGGGCCCTCCCCTGTGTGGGCGTTGGACATGACGGCCAGCACTCTCGCCATTCTGCGCAAACCGCAGAGGGCGATGGCCGTCAGAGTCGTCCGCGGGTATCGCACGATTTCCTACGAGGCGGCTTGCGTCCTGGCCGGATCCCCGCCCTGGGACCTGGAGGCGAAAGTACTCGCGTCATTATACCGATGGCGCGAGGAAGAGCGGGCACGTGGCCCGAGGCCGGTGCAGCGGCATATCGCGCTGCGCCGAGAGGAGCTCCGTCAGGTCTTGGTGGCGGAATGGCGGCAAAGGCTTCTGCGCCCTACCGCCGGCCTCGCTACCGTCGAGGCGATCCGGCCAGTACTCGACGACTGGCTCGGGAGAAGGCACGGCTCCCTGTCGTTTAGGGTGACGCAGGTGCTGTCGGGGCACGGCTGCTTCGGCAAGTACCTGTGCCGCATAGACAGGGAGCCGGACGCTCGGTGCCACCACTGCGTCCATTGCGGGGAGGACACGGCGCAACACACGCTCGCCGAGTGTGTAGCTTGGGAGGAGCAGCGCCGTATCCTCACAAATGAAGTAGGAGGCGATCTGTCGCTGCCGGCCGTAGTGCGGAGGATGGTCGGTAGCGCAGAGTCGTGGGACGCGGTGGTGTCCTTATGCGAGGACGTGATGTCGCAGAAGGAAACTGCGGAACGGGAGAGGGAGATCTCGACTCCTTTCCCCGGCCGCAGAAGGCGCACTGGGCGCAGGAGAAGGGCGGATAACGCCCTTTTCCGGCCCCCATGAATGGGTCCAGGGGCGAGAGACTTGGGGAAGTCCCCGCCCCCTATCCGTTGGACCCGAGGCGGAGGCGCGCGCGGGTGTCGGCGCGCGCCTCTGAGGCGAGGCCCGGGGTAGTTAAAACACCTCACTACCCCGTGCAGGAGACGAGGCCCGGACAGACCGGGCCAGCACTAGTGTGGGGCTGCGGAAGAATTTGGATTCCCGCGGCCCCGCGCGCATGTGTGAAGGGACACCGGGGTGGTTTTAGCCGGTAAGAGTCCGGCACGCCCCTCCGCCTTTCCCCAGGCGGAGGCAGTCCATGAGGATTTCCCCCCGAAAAAAAAAAAAAAAAAAAAAAACAAAGGTTAGGTTAGGTTAGGTTAGGTTCCCTGGGGTGCGTGCAGAAAACCTCCTCGTGTGCCTGACGGCTGCTAGTTCCTCATGAATACGTTCGGGGGAAGGAGCAGTTGTCTGGCCGGTGCACCCTGGGTACAGGCAATACTCTCTCCATGTTGGAGGGGCTATTGTCTGTGGCGAATTTCTGCGAGTGGGGAGCATATTTGCTCCACGACGGTTGCTCCACGTGTCCCTCTGATTGCAGAGGGCTCTGTGGAGGAACGTCGGAGATGGGGTCGCTCCTGTCCGATCGACTGTCGTCGATTGGCAAAGGACGTGGGCCAACGCCGCTGCGGTGCAGGCGCACCGATGCGGTAGTTGCTCTCTCTCCACGGATCACCTCCTGGCGGGAGAGCTTCCGGCGGGTTCGCTGAATCGGGTTGGCCGGACAGCGGACGGAGGCACGTATAGTGCCGCCGTCGGGGGCTTGGCTTAACCGCCCGGCCCAGAGGAAGGACACCTCTAAGATAAAAAACCCCCAATCCTAAGTTTCGAGGCGCGGCGATGGGATGAATGGCTGGTGGGGTTACCAGTCGTTAGCGCTTCCACTGTAGGGTACCTGCCGACCCCCTACAGTATTTAGGCTTACCCTGGTACGGGGCACTGCCGGGGTGGACTTCTATTTCCTCCACTACTCGTGGGAACCTAATGGAACACTTTAAAAAAACTAATAATAAAAATAAAAATGATGATGGGCCGGTTTCGGCGGAGAAGGAGAAGGGAGATCCGTCTGCCACAAGTGGCAGCGAGAGCCGAGGAGGCTTACGCGCTCCCTCCAAATTTTGGAGGAAGCGCTCGCACGGGGAGAGCGTAAATCCCTCCTCAAGCGAAGAGGAGTTGTCGGCCGCAAAAGTGCCAACAGCAGGGAGAGGTGGTCGCGCAGTGGCGAGTGGAGCCTCCACTCGTCTGCCGCAGCGCGACCAAAGGGGTCGCTTTTTACGGCCTGCTACGCCGATTCCGGTGGTCCGCCTGGATCAGCTCGAGATGGAAAGCGACGAGCCTTCCGTCGCTGATGTGAGTGCAGATTCCGCTGCGTCCCCGCTTGTGCTGGACAGCAACAAAGCGGAGGATAATGCTGCAAGGCGGGCGCAGCGGAGAGCGGTTGCGTCCGACGAGGTGGTCGAGATGGCTTCGTCAAGCCCGAGAGCGGCGGGCTGCTCAATCGGCTTCCGGGGAAGCACCAACGGCGGTGGCACTCAGGTCGCCAGGTCCTGGACGGCGTTGATGTTGTCCTGAAAGTTGCCACTAAGTCGGGCAGCTTGAAGGGTCACGTTCACGCGCGCCCTGAAGGAGGCGGCTGATGGCATAAAGGAGGCGGTTGAGGTCCTCCTTGCCAGAACAAGCTCTGAGGAGACGGCAAAAGCTGTGGGAGGAGAACGGCCGTCTCCGAGCTGAGCTGGAGGACCTCAAGAGAGAGGTTGCCGCACAAAAGGTTGCGGCTCCTGCAGTTGCCGGCTTCCCCAGCGGTTGCGGCCCCACCGTTCGACCACCTGCCCCTGCACCTGCGCAGGATGCGGAGATGGAAAAAAATCATCCGCATCTGCATGCAGCAATGTGGGGGCATGATGAAATGCCCGCCTGGAGGCCTTGGAGTCGAGGCTCCTTCCGGCCCAGAACCTCCGGCCTCCGCTAGCGGCGGACAGAAGGAGGAAGGCCGCGGCGACCAAGGCCGTAGAGAGGGCCGAGAAGCCCGTCAAGGGATTCCTCGGTCCCACCTGCCGACTCATCTGCGGCCCCGGCGACCGCGCCCGGCTCCCTCACAGAGGCTTGGACGACGGTCGTCAAAAAGGGCCGTAAGAAGAAGGCGGCGCTGCCGGCACCCGCACCCGCGCCTGCCAAGAAGAAAAAGCGGAGGACTCGGAAGAGTAGGGCCCCACGCTCTGCGGCTGTGGTGATCACACTGCAGCCCGGGGCTATCGAGAGGGGCCTTACCTATAAGGAGGTCCTCTCGGAGGCGAAAGCCAAAGTCGCGTTCCCCGACCTTGGCACACCGACTGGCTTCAGGATGAAGTCGGCGGTTACGGGGGCGCGGCTGTTCGAGGTTGCGGGTCCGGACGGCAAGGAGAAGGCGGACATCCTGGCCGCCAAGCTGAGGGAGGTCCTCAAAGAGGAAGACGTTCGGGTGTCCAGGCCCGTCAAGACCGCAGAACTGCGCGTCGATGGCTTGGACGACTCGACGACCTCAGAGGAGGTCGTGGCGGCCGTTGCTCGAAGCAGTGGCTGTCCGCCGGGTGACGTGCGGGCTGGCGAGATTCGCGTCGGCGCTGCTGGGCTCGGCAACCATTTGGCTGAAGTGCCCGGCAGCGGCGGCGAAAAAGATAGCCGACAGCGGTCGGATTTTGGTGGGGTGGGTTGCGGCACGTGGTGAAGCTGCTGCAACCTAGGGCTATGCGGTGCTACCGATGCCTTGAGGTTGGGCACGTCGGGGTGCGGTGCACCGCCGCAATTAACCGCAGCGATCAGTGCTACCGCTGCGGTGAGCCCGGCCACAGAGCGGCCCAGTGCTCCGCGAAGCCAAACTGCAGCCTCTGTACAGCTGCAGGGAGACCCGCGGACCACAGCATGGCCGGGAAGGCCTGTGGTGCCCCCGCCCAAAAGAAGGGCAAGAAAAAGAGGAGGCCAACCAAGGCTGTACCTCAGCCTGGTGGCTCTTCGGCCGACTCCCGGCCCAGGAGTGCCGAGGGAATGGATTGTGCGTAATGGCGCAATTCCATTTCCTCCAGGGCAATATCAACCACTCTGCCAGGGCTCAGGATCTCCTGATCCAGAGCATGGCGGAGTGGTCGATTCATGTGGCTGTGGTCGCCGAGCCGTACTATGTCCCCCTCCGAGATAACTGGGCGGGGGACTTGGACGGCACGGTGGCCATCATTGGCGGGGCTCTTGCTGACCCGTCCCGAGGTCACGGCTGGGTGGCCGCCCTCGTGGACGGCATTGGCACTGTTGGGGCGTATTTCTCGCCCAACAGGAGCCTCGCCGACTTCGAGAGCTTCCTTGTCGAGTTGGGTGCCGTCGTGAACCGGTACAATCCTCGCCCGGTGCTGCTGCTCGGGGATCTCAATGCCAAGTCTGCGGCGTGGGGGTCCCCGGTCACCGACGCCAAAGGTGAGGCATTGGAGGAGTGGGCAGGTCACGACCGGCTTGACCGTCCTGAATCGGGGCTCGGCCTACACGTGCGTGCGACAGCGGGGCGGTTTCCATAGTGGACGTTTCGTTCGCTAGTCCCGCTGTCGCGAGCCGTGTCAGCAACTGGCGTGTCGCTGTGGGGGGTGGAGACGTTGTCGGATCACCGTTACATCCGTTTCAGCGTCTCCGCCCGGGCTGCGGGCGGCCGCAGTTCGTCGACCTCGCGAATGGACGGGTCCTCGCTGGGCGCGTAGGCGCCTCGACAGGGAGCTACTCGAGGAGAGCCGCTATTGTGCAGGGCTGGATCTGGGGAGTCGCAACGAACCGGACCCGTCGACGTCGAAGAGGAGGCGCAGTGGTTTCACGGGGCAATGACGCAAATTAGGTGACGCGTCCATGCCCCGGATCCACACACACATCCAGAAGGCGCCAGGTGTAGCTGGTGGTCCGCCGAGATCGCGCAGTTGCGCGTCTCGTGCGTTCGAGTCAGGCGCCAGTAACACCCGATACCGGAGAAGACGTCGTCGGGTTCCTGATGAAGAAGCCGCGCTGTATGAGGTGTACCGCGCGGCTAAGGAGGCTCTGCGGCTGGCCATCGGCGAGGCGAAGACGCGAGCTAGGGAGGAGATGTTGGAGACTCTAAACGGGGATCCGTGGGGGCGTCCATATCGCTCGGTCCGAGGGAAACTCGGCCCAATGGGCGCCGCCAATTACGGAGAGTCCTACCAACCCGAGCTGCTGGAGGACGTAGTCGCAGCCCTCTTCCCGGCTCAAGCGGAGCACACTCCGCCGCCGAGGGCTCTGCCCACAGCCGCGGAGTCTGAAGAAGAGGGACGCCAACGTCCCAGAGGTGACACAATCAGAGTTGGGGGCGGGCCGTGATACGGCTCCGGGCGAAGAATACTGCCCCGGGGCCCGATGGCATTCACGGCTGCGTGTTGGCCCTGGCTCTGAAGGAGCTGGAGACCCCAATTGATAGGACTCTACTCACTCAGCGTGCGGGCGGGACGGGGGTCGGGGGCCATGTTGTTTCTTCCCGTTCATGTAAAACGTGGTCGATCTGTTCCTGCTCAGAAATGTTGGGGTTTCTCTCCCTGCTGAAATTCGCCGATCCGCGTAACCGCCGCCCATAGTCTGCTGGACGAGGTGGGAAAGCTTGTTCGATCGGTATAGATTTTGGGCAGCCTACTCCTGCGTTGCAGGCGTCACAGGACTTGTGTGAGGTGTGTGAGGAGGGTGCGGGACTCTGGCCGAGTGCCTAGTTTTCCGGGGTTTCGTCGGCTAATGGGACGCTCGATCCTTAGCGTGGTCGATTTCGGTGCGAAGCTGAGTTATGCCTGTCGGATGGAGAGGGGCGTTGTCCTCGCGGGCGGGTGATGTTTGCGGGTGGGTCCTTGGATACATCTCGCACTATCTCGTGACTTAACGGGCTTTTCCAAACACGCTGACCAGGCCCTTAGTTGTATTGGGCGTAGGCGCAGCTGCGGGCTATAAACAAAAGCTATCAAGTGGGCTCATCCCGCACCTCTCGACCACCGACGACGCCGCATCGTTGGGGAGCGATAATCTATCAAGTAAGTGTGTCACGCTATCTTGGTACGTTGATGGCGAACACAACCACGGAGAGCGCCGTAAATGTCGTGCGTATGTTCCGCAAGGGGGGTGGGGGTTCAGTGGTCCTCAGTTTAGGGCCCGCTCCTATGTGGACTATTCGGGTTACGACTTGGGTGCATGAGTTGGAGGGGCGGCGTAGGAATGACAAATTCTTGTCGCCAACCAGGGAGTAGTATAACGGCTGAACTGCTGTTTTAACGCGCTGTTTACTGTAGATCTACTAACACTAATCTTGTCTATACTATTTTTCCTGACTGAGACCGTCGGGAGGTGCTGTCTGAGCATTGGTAGTCTTTATGGCGTTGCTGACGAGTTAGATCGATCTTCTGCTTGTCCCTGCGTTGTGGGGGGGGGGCGCATAGTCGTATCATTGGTTCAAGTCTGCCAGCAGCTTGGTAATTTACCGCATACTGCTACCTTGCCTGGGTAGGTATGACTGGCCTCACTTAGTGCTAGGAAGGCCTTATAGTTCTTGTTCATGCGTCCCCGACGGGCGTCCCGCCGTCGCATTGGGGAGTTGCACTAGTGGGTGGTTGGGAGGAGGCATGGATAATGGTGTTAAATCCGAATCGCTTGTCGAATGGAGTGCTGCTAGATGATGCAAAAAAAAGTGTGGCGTGTTGCGCTAGGAGGAATAGAGCGTAAGCTAGGATTAGAACCGGTGGCAGGGGGGAGGGCGTAGTGGTCTGCTCGTCTCGAGGGCGCTTTCTGTGACTTGGTTTACTTTTCCGAGCACATCCGGTAGGGGATCCCTGGGCCTTCCCAGCATTCCTGCGCTAGGCGCTAAGTATTTTGGGTTCAGTCGGTCTGGGGCGCTGTCCTAACGTCCTGCTTCGCCAATAAGTCGGGACGCCGAGATGCCGCCTGCAGGCGGCTGTACAAGGGGTCGAAATGCGTGGCGATGCTATGGCGCCATAATGGGGCCCCGATTTGGGCGTCATGGACTGACGGCCGGCGCTATCGACAGTTCTGTCGAAGCCGCAGAGGTGATGGCGCGTTCACTGTAGTCCGTTAGGGTTAATGCGGTAATGCCAGCGATCTTCCCGACGAGGCGCTTGGGCGTATCTGGCCTGAATCTCCGGCCCTTGGGACCTTGGAGGCATAAAGTCCTCGCGAATCACCTGCATCGGTGGCGTGAGAGCACGCGCGGGCTCGTCGGTGAGGGACCGTGTGCGGGCAGTCGAGAACATCGTAGCTGGTCGTGCAGGGGTGCACAGCTGCGCGAGGTTCTGGTGGTGGAATGGCGGTAGACAGGCTGTTCGAGAACGCGCCTTCCGCCGCCTCGTTACTTATCGAGGCAATCGGCTAGTGCTCAGAGACTCTCTGGCTCGACATGAAGTGGCAACGGGCTCCCTGTCGTTCCGTGTGAACGCAGGTCTCTCTGCTGCGGCATAGGCTGCTTTTGGGGGGGAAGGAGGGGGGGGGGGGGGGGGGGGATTGAGGGGGAGGGGGGTTCCTGTGTCGCTTTAGGCAGGGAAGGGCCGGACGTGCTCGGTGTCACCACTGCGTCCGACTGTGGGAGGACACGATTAGGGGATGAAGAGGCGCGCATATGACCTGGGTAGGAGTGTGGCGTCCTGGGAGGAGTGCCAGCGTCCGTGCCCTCAATCTGTAGTAGCGCTAGTATCACCACCTCTCGCTGCCAGGCTCTTAGATTCGTTCTATGGTCGACATCGAGGATTCGGCTGGGATACGCGGTGGCGTCCTTCTGTGCGAAACAGGTTTATCGGGGTTCGTATCGGTAAACGGCGAAGGAGCCTGGCGGGAGATGGGAAGAGGTCCGCGCTGCGCGCCACGGTAGTTTCGCGCAGGTGGTCGGCAGGGCATTGAGGCGTTGGGTTAACGGGTGGCCCTGGATAAGACGTAGGCCCATTATTCCATGGGCCCTCGTCGTGGTCCAAAACACCAGCCGGGCCTCATATCGAGGGGGTCGCTCAGGTCCTCGTAGCTGGCGGTCCGGATCCCAGATGTAGGTACCTGGGTCTGGTCCTTGAAGATCGGTAGGTGGCTCGTACGAGCTTTAGCACTTGCCGAAGCTTTGTCCCGTAATCTGAGTGACACTGGCCTCGCCGCCACTATGGGACTTTTGCCCTAATTTGGGGCGGGGCTAATAGTTCGTCCCCACGAGGGCGTCTTGTACGGCGGGGGTTGTACGCCGAGTCCATGGGGCGTGGTCTATTTATAAATGGTGCACCGGTGTGGGTGGGGGCGGCCCTGACCAGCCCCCGGAATAGGTTCGCGTCCTTCTGGCGCCCCCAGAGGATACTGGCGGTCAGAGCCATTACGCGATACCGCACGGTGTCTCACGCGAGGCTTGCCTGTGTCCTTTGGCCGGAAACACCCCTCTTGGGATTTGGAGGCGAATGCTCGCTGGGCGAAGTTTATCGGCGAGTGCTGACTTCGCGGGCGGACAGCGGATTTCGCCTCTCCGCCCGAAGTAGCGTGGCGCGAGTGGCGCGTCGAGCCGCTCGCTCAAGAAGAGAGCCACCATTGTGAGATGGTCGTTCGGGCTGGTAGTACTCCAGGCTCGCTGGCTTACGCCGCCGTGAGGCTCTCCATCCGGTCATCGGGGGCCGAGTGGGGGTGGGTGTCGGGGGCGGCAGCACGGGGACCCTTTCCTTCCGGCTGACGCAGGATGCTTTCCGGTCACGGTTCTTCGGAAATTACCTGCACTCGTCGCTAGGAGGGAATCGAGTCCCCCTGCCACCACTGCGAACGCGGTGGAGGATTCGTCCCACACACGCTGGCGGTTTGCCCCTCATGGGCGACTCAGCGCCGGGCCCCTCACTGCAGTCAATCGGAGCAGATCTCTCGTCTACCGGCCTTAATTCGCATCCATGGCCGGTAGCGACAGTTGTTTTAAAACCGCGGTCGCAACCTTCTGTCTGGCGAGAGGTAATCTCGCAGAAGGAGGCGGCGGAGAAGGCCCGGAGGACAACCTCCACTCGGACCTGATTCGCCCGCCGGCGAACCGGGCGGCGGGAGGCGGCGCTTACCTCGCCTCTATGCCGCCCTGGTGTGGCCGCGGTGACGGGGATGGGTTCTCCCCTCCACCCGCATTAAGTTGGCCAGCCGCGAGGGGGCGGCGTCACCCCGCGTGGTGCCGGACGCCGCCTAAATAAGGTCCCTGAGACGTGGCCGCACCAGGCGCGTGCCGGCGCTGGGAGGTCCAGAAGGAGATAGCTAATGGACCCTTCCTAAACTGGAACGCAAAGAGGGCACCCCGTGTGGTTTTACGTTAGTCGGTTTGGGCAGTCCGACACACCGGCCCCCGCCCGAACGAGAGCCCCGGCGGGTGACGGTCCGAGGGGATTTCCAACACGTAAAAAAAAAAAACAAAAAAAGGTTTACCCGGTATTGGGGGATCTCCGTGCCCGGGTGGACCTTTAGGGTTCTCCCCCACGCGTGGGTTTAATTATGATAGTTAAATAAAAATTAAAGGAAAACGGACTGAAACCAACGACGAAAACGGGCTAGCCCATCGGACACAGAAACGGTGGGAAGGAAAGGGAATCGAAGAGAGGAGTGTGGAGTGGATCTGGCGGCCACCGAGAGTGAGGCGGTGTTGGAACGCCCTATCTCGGTGGGGCTCCCAGTAGTCAGTACTGAGCGTCTTCGCTCCAGGTCGGTTGCTTCAGCAGACGGTGGCTTCCAGTGTGACGATTGAACGCACTGTACGCTATTGAGGCTGAACCCCGTGACACGGGGAAGCCGCAAGGACACGTGGACGCTCTAGAGAGGAGGGTGTTGACCCCTCGCAGGCATGCTGCCACCTAAGGTGGCGGCAGCCAGCGAGGACGGTCCGGACGCCATCGCGAGGTCGCGTACCCCTGTCCCCGTCCCGTCAGGCTCCGCCTTCTCCAAGGCGGATTCCTACAGACGGGTACGAGCGGACGGCGAGGCCGCAGCGGAGGAGGAGATCGCGGGTCTCCTGCTCAAGATTCGGGAGCCGGTGGAGGGAGATGCCCCCCGGGCTCCCGTGTCAGTGCAGGAGAGGGCGAGAGCGGCGGTGGCTATCATCCAGAAGGTAGCCACCAAATCGGTTAACCTTAAGGGCTCTTTTGTGAGGGCCCTTAAGGACTCCTCCTCCGCCATGTCGGAGGTCGTGGAGGGCCTAGTAGGCGACGTGTCTCGCCTACAGATGGCCAATGACAGGCTGACGGAGCAGGTGAACGGGCTGAGCGCTCAGTTCGCCCGCTTCCGGGCGAACCTCCCCGAGCGGGAGGCCCCATCCACGCCCCAGCCTGTACCTACCGCGACCTCAGGGGTGCCTGACGCCCAACTGCGGTCAATTCTTGACGCAGTTGGGCGTATGCTGGACGGCCGTCTGGCCGGTCTGGAGGCGAGACTGCCTCCTGCGCCGGTCGTGCGCCCCCCGCTCGCGTCGTCGCAGCGGCCTGGGGCCGCGGCTCCGACTGCGCTCCCCGTAGTGGGAGGCCGCGTGTCCTACGCGGCGGCGGCGTCGGCCCCGACTCCACCGGCTCCCCAGGGGCAGAGGAGAGGGGCCAAGGCACCGGCCCAGGCGCCAGTCAAGGCGCCGGCCCAGGCACCGGCCAAGGCACCGGCCCAGGCAGCCGGCCCAGAGCCGGCCAAGACGGGGCCCAAAAGCGGCGCAGAGGAGTGGAGTGGCTTTCCCTCCGCTCCCCGCTCCGACATCCCTGCCGGGCCCCTCCGCACCTGCCCCCTCCAACGAGGGTTGGCAGGAGGTGAGGGGCTCAAAGAAGTCCCGAAGGCGGGCTAGAAGGGCTGCTCAGAAAGCAGCCCAAGCCCAGCCTTCGCCTCCGGTGGCAACGGCCTCAAAAAAGAGGCCGCGGAAGCTGCAGCCGCCCAAAACCGCGGCTGTAGTAGTGACGCTGTCGCCGGAGGCGGCCAGTGGCGGGCTCTCGTATGCGGCCCTCTTCAAGGGGGCCAGGCCCGGTCTCGCCACTGAGTTCGGGGCGGCGGGGATGAGGCTGCGCCGCGCACAGACGGGAGCTCGAGTATTCGAGTTCCCTGGGGCTGAAGGCGCGGCGACGGCCGATAAATTCGCCGAGAAGCTGCGGGGGATTTTCGCCAGCACGGACGGTGTGAAGATCGCCAGGCCCACCAAATGCGCAGAACTGCGCATCTCGGGCCTGGACGACTCCATCACGTCAGAGGATGTCCGCGATGCAGTCATGGAGAAGACTGGGTGCACCGCGGACACCATCAGAGTCGGCACCGTCCGTCCGGGTCCGGGAGGCCTCGGTGCGGTGTGGGTGAGCTGTCCCGTGGCGTCGGCCAAAGCACTTGGGCGACGCCGGAAGCATTCTCGTCGGCTTCGTAAATGCCAGAATCACGGTTCTGGCCGCGAGGCCGATGAGGTGCTTCAAGTGCCTAGCCGCGGGACACACTCGCACCAAGTGCGAGAGCTTGCTTTGACTGCAGCGGATTATGCTTCCGCTGCGGTCAACCCGGGCACAAGGCGGCAGAGTGCTCTGCCGCCCCCTCACTGCCCCGGTGTGTGAGGCGGGCTAAAAAGCCCGCCAATCACCATGATGGGGCAGGGGGGCTGCAAGCCTCCCCGCGCTTCTCGGCAAACGCCGGGGGCTAGCCTGCCGACCCAGGCTACCCCCGACGTCAATATTGCGTCGACGCCGACGCCCATGGAGGAGGTTGTAGAGACGATCCAGTAATGGATCAAGTCTCCAACCTCCTGGTCCAGACGAATCTGAACCACTGTGCTGCGGCGCAGGATCTCTTCCTGCAAACCATGGCACAGTGGTCGATAGGTGTTGCCGTAGTCGCGGAGCCCTATTTTGTCCCTCCCCGTCCAAACTGGATGGGTGACCGGGACGGCTCCGTGGCAGTCGTCGGCTCCACGGCGGCTCATTCCCCGCCCTTGTCGCTAAGAGACAAGGGTACTGGATATGTTGCCGCCGATTGGGGGGGGATCACCATTTATGGTGTATATTTCTCCCCCAACCGGAGTTTGAACGACTTCGAGGTCTTCCTTAACAACTTGGAGGCCTCGATGCGGCGACTAGTGTCTGGGCACGTCCTCGTGCTGGGGGACTTCAACGCAAAGTCCATTGCGTGGGGTTCCCCTGCGACGGACGCCAGGGGCGAAGCCGTCGAGGAGTGGGCGGCGTCGGTGGGCCTCTGTTTGCTGAACAGAGGCTCCACCAACACGTGCGTGCGACAGCAGGGGGGGTCGATAGTGGACCTTTCGTTCGCTACCCCTGCAGTCGCCGCACGAGTAAGGAACTGGTGTGTCCTGGAAGAGGTCGAGACGCTCTCGGATCATTTGTACATCCGATTCGAGCTCTCCCGGTCCCAGGACCCCAGTAGGGGTCACGCGGCGCGGCGCCCTTCCCGCTTCCCGCGGTGGGCTAGTCGCCAAGCTCGACAGGGACCTACTAGAGGAGGCGGCCATTATTTACTCTTGGCTGTCTCCGCAGGCCCCGACCGAGGAGGTCGACATGGGGGCTGGTCGCTTCTGCAATGCGATTACGCAGATTTGCGATGCGGCCATGCCCCGCGTTCGTGGTTGTCGGCCTCCAAGGAAGGAGGTCTACTGGTGGTCCCAGGAGTTGGCGGACCTCCGTGCGGCCTGTGTACGTGCCCGGAGGTCCCTCACCCGTAGTCGGCGACGTCACCGCGGGGTCGGTGAGGAGGTGGACCGGCTTCATGAGGAGTACCGAGAAGCTCGGAAAACTCTGAGGCTGGCCATCTGCCGCGCCAAGGATGCGTGTAGAGAGGAGATGCTGGAGAGTCTCGAGCGTGACCCCTGGGGTCGCCCTTATCGTGCGGTGCGTCAAAAGCTCCGCACGTCGGGCCCCCCCCTTACGGAGACTCTCCAGCCCAGCTTCCTGCAGGAAGTGGTCGAGGGCCTATTCCCGCAGCGGGCGGAGCACACACCCCCGTCGATGGCTGCATCAGCCGGAGACGACGGGGGCAGCGAGGTCTGATGTTCCGCCCGTCAGGGAATCGGAGTTGGGGGCGGCTGTTCTACGGATTAGATCCAAGAACACCGCCCCCGGGCCGGACGGGGTTCCAGCCCGAGTGATGGCCCGAGCCCTCGACTACATGTCGGACCACCTCAGGGGGGTGTTGGACGCTAGCCTGGCGTCCGGACGCTTCCCTGAGCGCTGGAAATGCGGGAAGCTGGTCCTGCTGCAGAAGCCGGGACGGCCTGCCGAATCGGTCGCGGCCTATAGGCCTATCGTGTTGCTGGACGAGGCGGGCAAACTTTTTGAGAGGGTGCTCTCTGCCCGCATCGTCCGGCACCTTTGCGAGGTTGGCCCCGATCTGTCGGACGCCCAATTCGGTTTCCGAGAGGGGCGTTCGACGATCGATGCCGTGATGCGCCTTAGGGCCGTGACCGAGGAGGCCGTGAGCTGCGGCGGAGTGGTGTTGGCGGTGTCCTTGGACATCGCCAACGCCTTCAATAGTCTGCCATTCAGCTGCATCAGGGAAGCGCTCCGCTACCACGGAGTGCCGGAGTACCTGAGGCGGCTGGTGGCAGACTATCTTGAGGAGCGAACCGTCATGTACGAGGACCGAGATGGCGTCTTGAGACGCAGGGCCATGTCGTGCGGTGTTCCGCAGGGGTCTGTCCTAGGACCTCTCCTGTGGAACATCGGGTACGACTGGGCCCTACGAGGGCGTCTCCCCCCCGGGCTGGGTGTAATCTGCTACGCGGATGACACTTTAGTCACGGCCCGGGGGGCTAACTTCCAGGAGGCGGCGCGCCTGGCCGCCACGGGAGTTTCCCAGGTGGTCGGGCGCATTGAGGCGTTGGGTTTGCGGGTGGCCCTGGATAAGACGGAGGCCCTATTATTTCATGGGCCCCGTCGTGGTCCACCCGCCGGCGCCTCAATCGAGGTCGGCTCGGTCCTCGTACCGGTCCGGGCCCAGATGAGGTACCTGGGTCTGGTCCTAGACGGTAGGTGGCTCTTCGACGAGCACTTCCGACAGCTTGGTCCGAAGCTGGTGGACACTGCCTCCGCCCTAGGGCGACTTTTGCCCAATTTGGGCGGGGCCAGTGTTCCCACGAGGCGGCTGTACGCGGGGGTTGTCCGGTCCATGGCGCTTTATGGTGCACCGGTGTGGGTGGCGGCTCTGACCGCCCCGAATAGGGCGCGCCTCTGGCGCCCCCAGAGGATATTGGCGGTCAGAGCCATACGCGGATACCGCACGGTGTCCACCGAGGCGGCTTGCGCCTTGGCCGGAACGCCCCCGTGGGATTTGGAGGCGGAAGTGCTCGCCGAAGTTTATCGGCGAGTGGCTGACTTCCGGGCGGAGAGCGGATTTCGCCCTCCGCCCGAAGACGTGCGCGAGTGGCGCGAAGCCGCTCGCCGAGCCACTATGGTGAGATGGTCGTTCCGGCTGGAGACTCCACGCGCTGGCTTCGCCGCCGTGGAGGCTCTCCAGCCGGTCATCGCCGAGTGGGCAGGGCGGCAGCACGGGACCCTTTCCTTCCGGCTGACGCAGGTGCTTTCCGGGCACGGTTGCTTCGGAAAGTACCTGTACTCGGTCGCTAGGAGGGAATCGAGTCCCGCCTGCCACCACTGCGACTGCGGTGAGGATTCGGCCCAGCACACGCTGGCGGTTTGCCCCGCATGGGCGACGCAGCGCCGGGCCCTCACTGCAGTCATCGGAGCAGATCTCTCGCTACCGGCCGTAATTCGCTCCATGGCCGGTAGCGACAGTTGTTTTACCGCGGTCGCAACCTTCTGCGAGGAGGTAATCTCGCAGAAGGAGGCGGCGGAGAAGGCCCGGGAGGACGACCTCCACTCGGACCTGATCCGCCGCCGGCGAACCGGGCGGCGGAGGCGCGCTCACCTGCGCCTCATGCCGCCCTGAGTGTGGCCGCGGGTGGACGGGATGGGTTCTCCCCTCCACCCGCATTAGTTGGCCAGCCGCGAGGGGGCGGCGTCCGCGTGTGCCGGACGTCGCCTAAAGAGAGGAACATCCACATTGAGACGGAGCCCGCACCAGGAGCGGGCTGGCGCTAGGAGGGGTCCGGATGTCTTAACAACAGCTGTTCCCGGATCCCTCCTGTTACAGGCGCAGAGTGGCACACCGTGTGGTTTTAGTCGGTCCGAGTCCGACACACCACCCCGCCGCAAACCCCGGAGGGGTGACGGTCCGAGGGGATTTCCACACGTTAAAAAAAAAAAAAAAAAAAAAGGTTAGGTTAGGTTTTTTTTTTTTTTTTTTTTTTTTTTTTTTTTTTTTTTTTTTTTTTTTTTATTCGCTTTTCCCCAGTCAAGGATACACCGGGACCTTATATATCTTATGGCTATTTCTATTCTATATCTAGTTAGCACTATACCCCTTTATGGGATTATACATATTTTTACTACAGATATTTTTACTATACATATTTTTACTATACCTATTTTTATTATGCATAATTTTTCTGTACATGTTTAACTATACATATTTTTACTATACATACTTTTAACATATACATTTGTTATACATATATTTCGCTATACATAACTTACTATATATATATTTTTATTATGCATATTTTTACTATAGATATTTTATCTTTTTATCTTATATCTAGTTTACACTATACCCCTTGTGTGATTATACATATTTTTACGATACATATTTTTACTATACCTGTTTTTATAATACATAATTTTACTGTACATGTTTTACTATACATATTTACTATAGGTAC
>CADEBD010000558.1:40000-60000 GCA_902825455.1 Arctia plantaginis
CGGAGACTGGTCCTCCACCCTGACCCTTTGGAGGTCCAGGTACAGGGCTCCAGCCTCCGTCATTCTCCGCCAGATGTTAGGTCCAACCTGCAAGATGATATGCACAGTCTTTGGGTTTCTAGTGCGTTTGCGGTACTTGACTACCATTCTCTTTTCTTCCTCAGTAAGGTCCTTAAATATCTCCTTATTCTGAGCGTATATAGCACTTATTAGGTCCTCTTCTTCGCCCTCTACGTACACCTCCTTCAAGACCACGAGAGGGTCTTTGTTACGCATGGGAGCCGCTTTCAGTCCGCCCCCACGACTCTCAATGGTTTCGCGGACCTTCTCCATCTCCTCTTTACTGTCACAGCCCAGTATCACAGTTTGGTTCCTTGCTTTACGAACCTTACTCACCTTTAGGCCTGTTGTTCTGGCGTCAACCACCCTCTTCACCCTGGTGAGGACCTCGTCAGCGGTCTCCAGGCCTCCTTCCAGGGTTACCGCTATTGAGTGGAGTGCGGGGCGGTGAGGGGGTTTAGCTGCTGTGACACTGGCGTATGATCTCCGGTCCGGGACTTGGACTGGGCCTGTACTGATCAGTCCTCTTGCGGCTTCCAGAATCTCTTCCTTTGCTGCAGCGACCTGTCCGGCGATACCCCCGACAAGATCCTCGAGGAGGGCGCGCGTTTGACCCCCGACCTGTTCGGTCTTCTGGTCCATGGCCGCCTTGGTCTCCTCGAGCCTGTCGCCGATCCCGCCGAGCAAGCCGGTATTTCGGTCCTTGTTGATGGTGTCGAGAGATTTCAGGTCGTCGCATAAACTGCGGCCCACATACATTAGCCTCTCAAGGATTTTCTCTTGCATGCCTGAGCTTCGCTCGCCTGCACAGACGTCCAGTCCTTGCATGTCTGACTGCAATGTTTTCTCCATTTCGTCTATTCGTTCAGTCAGTTTCGCCTCCATCTCCCCCAGCCTCTTCAGTATGTCGTCGTGGCCCTCCGACGACGGCTGAGCTTTTACTGGCGTCCTTTCCTTCGAGTTTTTCACCTCCATCTCCTTGACCCTCCTGCTGAGTTCGAAGAGACAAACCAAGCCTCTGTCCGATTTTTCCTCCAGGAACTGCTTGATGTCCCTCCTCATTGAAGGGTACTCCTGAACCCTAACGGGTATCTCCTCAAAGGACATCATCAGTTCCCGGAGGAGCTCGTCGTTTGGCACGTCTACGTAAGCTGTCCTACGTTTGCTGTAGATCTCCATATTCGTAAGCGATCTTCGCTTTACGTTCGGTCTCTTAATGAACGTCTTCGCAGCGTCCTGCGCTGCTGCGGATGTGGTGGCTGGACTGGGGGTGGTAGGCGTTTTGGCGGCACCAGAGGTCGTGGGTGTGCGGTACGTGCTCATTTTATGTGAGTGTATTTCGGTGTGTACTGGGGAAAGTTGTCCCTTGTAAATGTGAAGTTTGTGTGTTAGACCCTGTAAAGGGGGGTCCGTGTCAGTATAAAATAAAAACCTACAAATAGGGTGAGGTGAGTAGGTTAAAGTGAAAGAAACTTATTCTAACTTATAACTATGAAGAATAGCGAAAAACGCTACTCTTATCCTTAACTATATTATATTATACCCTGCGTGCAGGGTTGTCTATTCTAAGGGATGTATAGGTCCCGGTGTCTAAATTAACGAAACTAGACTAGACTTAATAGCTAACTAAATTTAAGAATAAAAAATATTTTTCTCCCCTGCAAAACAACAAAATGTTTTGCTCACCTGGTCAATATTTACCTCCCTAGAGAAAACCGGGAGGGTGGGCGGGCAATTTTTTAATTTTCTATGTGACGGATTTTAACAAACGAGGTGTCGGGTGATAGGGCTAGACGAGCCCTATCCGAATATGTAATAATTTGGAAAAACAAATAAGGGGTTGCCAAATTATAGGCCGAAAACGTGTAAATTTAACAAAATTTTACACTGAAAACTATCTTTCACAGGTGATAGGTCTCCGACGGGACGCCGGAGGTGCTTCAGGCGGTGGTGGTATGCAGGGGAGGTGTCAACGCAGCGATGGTGTAAGCTTCCAGCACCAAAACGACCAGGAACACAGGTAGGTATACTTTTAAAAGTATGTTTTTGTAGCTTTTGTTACAGAATTACAACGAAAATTGAAAATTTTAGAAAATCTACACAGCGAAACCCCGCAAAAGAGGTGTCCGCGTATAGGCGACGCCGTTGCCGAATTTTAGAAACCAAAACGATCGATATATGTTAGAAAACAAAAGAGTTATTAATTTTTTAAAGAAATTTTTCTAAGTAAATATATAGGCGTCAATATATAAGTTTTGTGATAAATTCCAATAATATCTATCCGAAACAGTATATAATAGCTACATGGTGTATCAATAGAACGCTTAGGTACAAGTTCAAAGTCAATTTTAGCTAGAAAACTTTAGGTCGATTTTAAAAAATTCACTCGGTTAGGTTAGGTTAGGTTAGGTTAGGTTAGGTTAGGTTAGGTTAGGTTAGGTTAGGTTAGGTTTTTTTTTTTTTTTTTTTTTTTTTTTTTTTTTTTTACGTGGTGGAATGCATTTACGCACTTCGCTCCCCCCCCGCGGGGGCGGGGGGTTCACTTCGTGTGGGACTCCTGACGGGCCAGACTACCCACTAAACCACCACGGTGTTCCTCCTTCGCCTAATCCGAGCCACGGGATAGTTTGCTCACCGCGACTCGGCTAGGGACGCCCTATTTAACGGGCTCGCCTCGTGCCCAGATGGTAGGGCCTCCTAAAGAATGCACCCCATGAACACAGAGGGGCGCATTCCGCCACACTAGCATAGGGCGGCAGGTCCCCCGACCCACCGCCCGTGGCGACTCTCGTGGCCTGCGGGGCGGGAGAGCCAGTCCGTCTCGATCCCGCCAGGAGAGCCAGTCCAGCTCAATCCCGCCCCTGCAAAGCCCCTCCCCTTGCGCGCCATCACCTCGCCAGTAACGAGGTGACGGCAGCGTCAGGTTTTTAACGACTTAACTGTCGGGTTTTAATGTCTTTTCCTTGACGCCGGTTAGGTTAGGTTAGGTTAGGTTAGGTTAGGTTAGGTTAGGTTAGGTTAGGTTAGGTTAGGTTAGGTTAGGTTAGGTTAGGTTTTTTTTTTTTTTTTTTTTTTTTTTTTTTTTTTTTTTTTTTTTTTTTTAAATACTATCACCTCCAATGTTCTTTGGAGCCTATTGTACACTATTACGTTCATTCAAGTTCTCACTATTGCTACTTCTCGTACTTTCATGCTGCATACTATTGTCTTTCTATCATACATCTTTCACTCTGTCCAGGTGGGATTCCTGCTATTACTATTCTCTATTCTCTATCTTCTATTTTTTTTTCTACTTTTCTTTATTCAGGGTTATTAAATTACACTACAATTTTTCCTTTATTTACATCGTAGGTTATACAGGTTATACATATTATACTTATCTTATTACATATTATACTTTTACATCGTAGGTTATACATATTATACTTATCTTATTACATATTATACTTATCTTATTACATATTATACTTTTACGTCGTAGGTAACACATATTATACTTAACTTATTACAAACAAAACATTTACATCGTAGGTTATACATATTATACTTATCTTATTACATATTATACTTTTACATCGTAGGTTATACATATTATACTTATCTTATTACATATTATACTTTCACATCGTAGGTTATACATATTATACTTATCTTATTACATATTATACTTACGCATCGTAGGTTATACATATTATACTTAACTTATTACATACAATACATTTACATCGTAGGTTATACGTATTATACTTTCACATCGTAGGTAATACATATTATACTTTTACGTCGTAGGTAACACATATTATACTTAACTTATTACATACAATACATTTACATCGTAGGTTATACATATTGTGCTTAAACTTATTACATGTTATATTTCTTACAACTAGGTTACAGTCTCATTGACTGAATGTAAATACTATTTACTATACAATTTACCTCTATTATATTACTATATTTCTTATATGATAAACAACAATAATCTTATATTATCTTGTATCATATGTTAATTAATCCTATTTCTTTTATTAACCTTCTTTATTATATTAGTACAGTAATTTAAAAAGATATCTCGTCTTTTGCCGCTAATTATCATATTCAAATTTGAGACTGTCACCCTAGCGTCCAATTCTTGCTCTACATCAAACCTTTGTTTATCAAAAGTAGGGCATTCCGTGATAAGATGAGTGACGGTCTCGCTGACATTCGGGTCACAAATGCATGCTGGGTTCTCCTTACACTTGAAGCGTGTCAAGTATTCGGAGAACCCACCATGCCCCGTTAATAGTTGGGTCGTACTGCCGGCGATCTCCAATTTACGAACGACGCCGTATGCGGCCAGTGCGCAGGGGAAGAAGAGCTTGGTAACGGAGGCGGTCTCGCCCTCTTTGTACCTCTTGTTCCACTCCCCAAGCGTGGCCTGTCGAAGACCACGCTTCACGAATGAAACAGGGCACAAACCGTAGTCCGGTGCTTTCTTCAGCCCCAGAGCCGCCTCCTTGGCGAGCTGGTCCGCTCGCTCATTGCCCGCCAACCCCGCGTGGGCCTTGACCCAGAATAAGGATATTTCCTTACCCTGGGCCATGCCTTGCCGAATGGCGCCTCTGGCCTCTACCGCCAGGGGATGGAGGGCATGACAGTTAATGACCGTCAGGAGTGCGGCTCTGCTGTCACTGAAGATGCCAAACGTGGTCTCGCCTCGCCTGAGAACCTCACTGGCCGCTTTGCATAGGGCCAAAAGTTCAGCCTGGTAGACGGTGCAATGGGATGAGAGAACAAGTTTGAGGGCCCTGGTTTCGGCTTCGCCATTCCAAATGGATAACGCTGCGCCGACCCGGCCCTCAATCTTGCTCCCGTCCGTAAAAATGCGCACCTCTGTCTTAATGGTACTCTTTAATTGTTTTCCGGGCTAGGTTAGGTTAGGTTAGGTTAGGTTAGGTTAGGTTAGGTTAGGTTAGGTTAGGTTAGGTTAGGTTAGGTTAGGTTAGGTTAGGTTAGGTTAGGTTAGGTTAGGTTAGGTTAGGTTAGGTTAGGTTAGGTTAGGTTAGGTTAGGTTAGGTTAGGTTAGGTTAGGTTAGGTTAGGTTAGGTTAGGTTAGGTTAGGTTAGGTTAGGTTAGGTTAGGTTAGGTTAGGTTAGGTTAGGTTAGGTTAGGTTAGGTTAGGTTAGGTTAGGTTAGGTTAGGTTAGGTTAGGTTAGGTTAGGTTAGGTTAGGTTAGGTTAGGTTAGGTTAGGTTAGGTTAGGTTAGGTTAGGTTAGGTTAGGTTAGGTTAGGTTAGGTTAGGTTAGGTTAGGTTAGGTTAGGTTAGGTTAGGTTAGGTTAGGTTAGGTTAGGTTAGGTTAGGTTAGGTTAGGTTAGGTTAGGTTAGGTTAGGTTAGGTTAGGTTAGGTTAGGTTAGGTTAGGTTAGGTTAGGTTAGGTTAGGTTAGGTTTTTTTTTTTTTTTTTTTTTTTTTTTTTTTTTTTTTTTTTTTTTTTTTTTTTTTTTTTTTTTTTTTTTTTTTTTTTAATACTAGCACCTCCAATGTTCTTTGGAGCCTATTGTACACTATTACGTTCATTCAAGTTCTCACTATTGCTACTTCTCGTACTTTCATGCTGCATACTATTGTCTTTCTATCATACATCTTTCACTCTGTCCAGGTGGGATTCCTGCTATTACTATTCTCTATTCTCTATCTTCTATTTTTTTTTCTACTTTTCTTTATTCAGGGTTATTAAATTACACTACAATTTTTCCTTTATTTACATCGTAGGTTATACAGGTTATACATATTATACTTATCTTATTACATATTATACTTTTACATCGTAGGTTATACATATTATACTTATCTTATTACATATTATACTTATCTTATTACATATTATACTTTTACGTCGTAGGTAACACATATTATACTTAACTTATTACAAACAAAACATTTACATCGTAGGTTATACATATTATACTTATCTTATTACATATTATACTTTTACATCGTAGGTTATACATATTATACTTATCTTATTACATATTATACTTTCACATCGTAGGTTATACATATTATACTTATCTTATTACATATTATACTTACGCATCGTAGGTTATACATATTATACTTAACTTATTACATACAATACATTTACATCGTAGATTATACGTATTATACTTTCACATCGTAGGTAATACATATTATACTTTTACGTCGTAGGTAACACATATTATACTTAACTTATTACATACAATACATTTACATCGTAGGTTATACATATTGTGCTTAAACTTATTACATGTTATATTTCTTACAACTAGGTTACAGTCTCATTGACTGAATGTAAATACTATTTACTATACAATTTACCTCTATTATATTACTATATTTCTTATATGATAAACAACAATAATCTTATATTATCTTGTATCATATGTTAATTAATCCTATTTCTTTTATTAACCTTCTTTATTATATTAGTACAGTAATTTAAAAAGATATCTCGTCTTTTGCCGCTAATTAGCATATTCAAATTTGAGACTGTCACCCTAGCGTCCAATTCTTGCTCTACATCAAACCTTTGTTTATCAAAAGTAGGGCATTCCGTGATAAGATGAGTGACGGTCTCGCTGACATTCGGGTCACAAATGCATGCTGGGTTCTCCTTACACTTGAAGCGTGTCAAGTATTCGGAGAACCCACCATGCCCCGTTAATAGTTGGGTCGTACTGCCGGCGATCTCCAATTTACGAACGACGCCGTATGCGGCCAGTGCGCAGGGGAAGAAGAGCTTGGTAACGGAGGCGGTCTCGCCCTCTTTGTACCTCTTGTTCCACTCGCCAAGCGTGGCCTGTCGAAGACCACGCTTCACGAATGAAACAGGGCACAAACCGTAGTCCGGTGCTTTCTTCAGCCCCAGAGCCGCCTCCTTGGCGAGCTGGTCCGCTCGCTCATTGCCCGCCAACCCCGCGTGGGCCTTGACCCAGAATAAGGATATTTCCTTACCCTGGGCCATGCCTTGCCGAATGGCGCCTCTGGCCTCTACCGCCAGGGGATGGAGGGCATGACAGTTAATGACCGTCAGGAGTGCGGCTCTGCTGTCACTGAAGATGCCAAACGTGGTCTCGCCTCGCCTGAGAACCTCACTGGCCGCTTTGCATAGGGCCAAAAGTTCAGCCTGGTAGACGGTGCAATGGGATGAGAGAACAAGTTTGAGGGCCCTGGTTTCGGCTTCGCCATTCCAAATGGATAACGCTGCGCCGACCCGGCCCTCAATCTTGCTCCCGTCCGTAAAAATGCGCACCTCTGTCTTAATGGTACTCTTTAATTGTTCCTCGTCTACCAAACTTTTGAACTCCAGGGTCCCATGCTCCGCGGGGTGTGGCATCTCTATAGCTGGAGTCATTCGTTCGATCTCTCCGTCTCCCAACCATGACTGGGCCACCCCTCTCTTGGCCTCGTAAAGCGAAGCCACCTCGCGAACTCTAAGGTCCAGAGGGAGCAGACCGGCCAGGATCAGCGCTGAGTGCAGAGAGACCGTCCGATAGCTCTTACACAGCTTTTGGGCGAATCCACGCTGTACCACGTTTAGTTGTTTTCGGACACCAAGCCCCTTTGCCGCGGCACACCAGCTGCCCGCGCCATACAAGATTACGGGTTCTACTGCTGCGACATAGATAGCTCGAATCACCTCAGGGTGAAGCCCCCAGCTAATCCGAGCCATCCGTGCCAGCTTTTGGTATATTCCGATCGCCTTTCTGCATACATTTGTTATGTGTGTGTTGAAAGTGAGCTTGTGATCAATGGTGAGCCCCAGGATTTTGATTTCCTTTGACAATCCAATGTCTATCCCGCCCATGCTGAGGCGCGGGAGATCGAACTTCAGCTTCCGCGTGATTACCATCGCACAAGTTTTGTGCGGTGCGAATTTCAGCTTCATTCCGATCCCCCACTCCCGCACATGCTCGAGAGAGGCATTGGCTTGCCTCTCAATCTCCAGAGCCGTACCCCCATCGAAAACCAACACCACATCGTCCGCGAATGCCTGAACGTAAACCGCCCCATTCTCCAGCTGATGCAGTAGGGGATCCAATAAGATATTCCACAGCAGGGGTCCTCCAATCGACCCTTGGACGCAACCCTTTTCCGTGGAGCGGCTACACTCCTCTCCGGCATACCTGACCCTCACCCTTCTGCCGCTGAAGTAGCTGCTGATTACTCGCCTCAGGTTTACCGGACACCTTTCCTCAGCCAGACGTAGCTTAATAGCTGGCCACCAGGCGCTATCGAAGGCGCCCTCTATGTCCAAGGACACCATAAGGACCATTCTCTTTTCAGCAAGTCTAGCCCTTATGTACCCCATTAGGTCATAGAGGGCGTCTTCGGTGCTCCTCTGGGGCATAAAGCCGTATTGGCGAGTACTGATTTTCGGCAACAGATGATATTTAAGGCGAGCAATCAGCATCCTCTCGTACACCTTCCCCAACACAGGCAATAGCCCAATCGGTCTGTAAGATTTGGGGACGGCGTACGAGTCCCTACCCGGTTTCCTCAGTACCACCACCACAGCTTCCTTCCAGATCTTCGGAAAGTAGCCGTGGCGAAGGCACCGGTTTAAAAGCGACAGAAATAAGAAGGGGTCGGCCCCTATAGCGTGGGCACAGATATCGGCCGTGTAGCCATCCAATCCTGGAGCCTTCTTCGGGTTGAAGCGCTGTATCGCATCCTGCAGCTCGCCGATTGTAAAGGGTGGGTCATGATTATCATGGCCCTCTTCCTCGTCCTCTTTATTGGCGGCCTCTCTAATGCGCTGATGTTTTGCGTTGTCCTCCTCCACACGGTCCTCCGGATAGAAGACTCGCGCGAGGAGCTCTACCGAGCGCTTCGCGTCCAGGTGGACCCCGTCTTCCGTCAGCATCTGGTCCTCCTCCCTGACAGTAGCCCTACCTATGATCCTGTAGACCCCCTCCCAGACTCCCTCCCTGTCCTGCTTTCCGCAGAAGTCCTTCCAACTTCTGATCTGTGCTTCCTTCACACTGCGTTCGTATACGTCCTTTTGTTCTAGGTACTGCGAGACTACCCACTCCCTACGGACCGGTGCTGCGTCCCTGATCCGACGCCTCTTCCTTATGACTTCCTGCTTTAATTGGGCTAGTGTCTCGGACCACCACGGCGCAGTGAGCAACTCTCTGCTCTTTTTCCTTGGGATACTGCCGTCACACGCTTCCCCGACCAATTTGCTGAACTTTTCGGCTATTTCCTCCAATTCGTGGGTATCTGCAGCGTCATCTGGTTCGATCTTATGTTCAGCAATTAGCCGGGTCAGGCGGACCCTAAAGTTATCCCAGTTTGCCCTTTTGGTGTTGTACTTACGAGTCGTACGGGCGATATAAGTGCCTTTGGATCTTGTCAAGTTGATATTAAAAACTATGCCGTTGTGGTCCGAGCTCACAAGACCTTCGTCGACTCTCCATCTATTCACCCAGGGTATTAGATCATTTGTACAGGCGGTAATGTCCACGTAGCTGCAGTACCTCCGTTCGCCTCTCACAGTATCAAAAGTTGGAATATCTCCGCTATTCAGGACATGGAGGTCCATCTCTCCGAGCACCCCCCTAAGCTCCTCGCCCCTTCGGTCCTCAACCCTACTGCCCCACCAGGTGCTTTTGGCGTTTGCGTCGCCTCCTATTATAAGGTGTTGGGTACCTATACTGCGCCTAACATTTCTTAGGCTCTCCACGTAGGGCCCTATGGGTTCATTCGGTTCGAAGTAGAAAGACACCAGCGTGATCGTCCAGGCACTAGTCCGGATTCCCACCACCACGATGTTGTCGGTGGTGAGTTGCGGGTACTGTACCACATCCAAGTTTGGATCGAAGACGGCAATGGCCGCTTTCACAGTCCCTCCTCCTTGTCCAGTGTTCTGGAAGACCCTGACGCCCTGGTAAACTTTCATTCTCCTCGCCGTCCCCACATAAGGCTCCTGTACCAAGGCGACCGCAGATTTCCGCCTCGAGGCCTCAAGTATGAGCTCGTCAGTAGCGAGCTTCCGCCTCTGGAGATTTGCTTGTAGCACCATGTATGGGGCTGTTTCCACTGGGAGGCCCTCAGCATCGGTACTGAGTGGTAGCCCTCGCTATCCTATCCCATTTCTGCCTGACGGGGCACGTGTCACTGAACACGTTGTGCCCTGTGTTACTCAGCCTCTCCCTCTGGCAGTTGCAGCAGCTGGGTTCTGCTCCGACATTGTAGATCGGGCACTCGGCTCTCAAATGAAGCCCGCCACAGTGGCTACATTTAGCCTCCGTCGTATCGCAGAACTTCCTGCTATGCCCGTACCCCAGACATAGGGAACATTGCACCAACGGCGACTGATCCGCCACCCTAATTGGCTGCAAATCAACGTGCAATCTCCCCACGTCTAGAGCACGCGACCAAACTGCCGGGGAGACCCTAAGCACCACGTGGCACGTGTGGGGATTCCTGGCCGTTTTCCTATATAGGACAGACATCCTGTCGTGCTCCGGTTTCAGGCCCCGGAATACGTCGCGATTCCTGGCCCGTATAGCACTGGTTAGTTCTTCGTCCTTTAGATTTTTGAGGACGTTATACAGGATGAGGAGTGGATCCTTATTTTTTATTTCCTCTACGGTGAGGCTCTTCTCCCTCTCCTCTAACCTCTTTTGGGCCCTCTTCCTGTCTTCCTCTGTCCTATATCCTATTATTATTCTTCTGTCCTTTGCCTTCCTTAATTTTTCTACCTTTACCCACCCTTCATCTTCATTTGCAACCTTTCTCAATCTCTCCAGCACCTGCTCTCCGGTGTCCTTTTCGTCCTTCGACGTTACGGCAACGGAGTGTAGCGTCGTGCGCTCTGGGAGCTGGGCACCAGGACGACCCGCCACCGCTCCTGCGTAGGTCGAAGGTTCCTTTCTTTCTCTTTCCTTTTCTCTCTCCTCCTGTCTTCCGATTCTTTCCTTTATCTCTTGTATGACTTTCCCATTCTCCTTTATCAGTCTCTCATTCTCTTCCAGCTTCTTGAGGAGCTCGTTTTCAGAGTTTGCCTGTTTCTCCCCGGCCTCTACCATTTTTGCACTCTGTCCTTTCAACGTCCTTTTCCTATCCTCCTCGTAGGCTCTTATTATTCTTTCAATTTGATTGACCCTAACCTCTATCTCCCTCTTTATCTCCCTCTTAATGTTACCAGAGAGTCCGAGTTGCTCCCTAATTGCCTCACAGCATTGAGTGGCCGTGGCGGAGCGCTTCGGGGGTGCCAGTACTGACAGTGCAGTCCTTTCGGGCAGCCCCTCATTAGGCTTGTGAGTTGCAGGCATCTCCCTCTGGTGCGATGTCGCTTTACGGTGCTCCAAGTCGTCCACACTTTTCCTAACTGGCCTTGTCGGGTTCACCTCTACTACGGGGCTTCCTTTATCGACGGGAGGTGTTGTACCCGTTTTTGCTGGAGAGGTGCTGGGCCTCTTTATTGGGGATCTCGCAAGCATCATGAGGTGCGTGTCAATTAGTAATTAAATAAGATGAAAATTTAAATTTAAGTCAATACACAAATCAAACAGTCTCTAACTAGTCGATATCTCTGCGCAGCAGAGAAGTCACACTAAAAGGGGTGTATAGTCCCTGTCACTAAACAAAGTTGTCAAATTTTGGTAAACAAGGTAAGAAACAAAAACAGAAGGATTTCTGGGTTCAAAATAGAGCTATATGTCCTGAATTTTTTGGTAAACGAGATAAGAAATAAAAACAAAAGGATTTCTGGGCTCGAAATAGAGCTATATGTCTGAGGGGTGTATAATCCCTTGTCCTAAATAAAAATGAAAAAAATAAAAATAAATTTATAAAAATATTTTGTTCCCCTGCTTTTACCCAAATGTTTGGCTCCCCTGCCGCGGAATTTACCACCTTCAGCTAAATAGGGAGGGTGGGCGGGCAATTTTTTAATTTTCTATCTGTCGGATTTTAATAAACGAGGTGTCCGTTGATAGGGCTAGACGAGCCCTATCCAAATATGTAATAATTTTGAATATAAGTTAAGGGGTTGCCAAATTATTAGCCAAAAACTTGAAAAATTTACAATTTTAGTGCCGAAAATTTTCTTTCGCAGGTGTTAGAACTCCGACGGGACGCCGGAGGGTCTTCAAACGGTGGTGGTATGCAGCAGAGGTGTCGACGCAGCGATATTAAAAGCTTCAACCAATAAACGACTCGGAACACAAGAGGTAGGTAGCCCTTAAGGGTACGTTTCGTAGCTTTTTTACAGAATTACGAGGAAAAATGAAAAATTTAGGAAAATCTATACAGCGAATCCCCGAAAACGAGGTGTCCGCGTACAGGTGACGCCGTTGCCGAATTTTAGAGACCAAAACGATCAAAATATGTCAATAAACAAGAGAGATATAGAATTTATTCTTAAAGTAAACAAACGAAAATTTTCTAAGTCAATATATAGGCGTCAATATATAGGTTATGTCAAATTCCCAATATATTATGAGCCAAAACAGTATATAATTGCTACTAGTGTGTTAATAAAACGATTTGGTGAAGGTCCAAAGTCAATTTTAGGCAAAAAGCTATAGGGTTAGGTTAGGTTAGGTTAGGTTAGGTTAGGTTAGGTTAGGTTAGGTTAGGTTAGGTTAGGTTAGGTTAGGTTAGGTTAGGTTAGGTTAGGTTAGGTTAGGTTAGGTTAGGTTAGGTTAGGTTAGGTTAGGTTAGGTTAGGTTAGGTTAGGTTAGGTTAGGTTAGGTTAGGTTAGGTTAGGTTAGGTTAGGTTAGGTTAGGTTAGGTTAGGTTAGGTTAGGTTAGGTTAGGTTAGGTTAGGTTAGGTTAGGTTAGGTTAGGTTAGGTTAGGTTAGGTTAGGTTAGGTTAGGTTAGGTTAGGTTAGGTTAGGTTAGGTTAGGTTAGGTTAGGTTAGGTTAGGTTAGGTTAGGTTAGGTTAGGTTAGGTTAGGTTAGGTTAGGTTAGGTTAGGTTAGGTTAGGTTAGGTTAGGTTAGGTTAGGTTAGGTTAGGTTAGGTTAGGTTAGGTTAGGTTAGGTTAGGTTAGGTTAGGTTAGGTTAGGTTAGGTTAGGTTAGGTTAGGTTAGGTTAGGTTAGGTTAGGTTAGGTTAGGTTAGGTTAGGTTAGGTTAGGTTAGGTTAGGTTAGGTTAGGTTAGGTTAGGTTAGGTTAGGTTAGGTTAGGTTAGGTTAGGTTAGGTTAGGTTAGGTTAGGTTAGGTTAGGTTAGGTTAGGTTAGGTTAGGTTAGGTTAGGTTAGGTTAGGTTAGGTTAGGTTAGGTTAGGTTAGGTTAGGTTAGGTTAGGTTAGGTTAGGTTAGGTTAGGTTAGGTTAGGTTAGGTTAGGTTAGGTTAGGTTAGGTTAGGTTAGGTTAGGTTAGGTTAGGTTAGGTTAGGTTAGGTTAGGTTAGGTTAGGTTAGGTTAGGTTAGGTTAGGTTAGGTTAGGTTAGGTTAGGTTAGGTTAGGTTAGGTTAGGTTAGGTTAGGTTAGGTTAGGTTAGGTTAGGTTAGGTTAGGTTAGGTTAGGTTAGGTTAGGTTAGGTTTTTTTTTTTTTTTTTTTTTTTTTTTTTTTTTTTTTTTTTTTTTTTTTTTTTTTTTTTTTTTTTTTTTTTTTTTTTTTTATCTAAACCTCTCACGAGACATGAGAGACTGTCTTTGACCATTCTTTTCAATTTCTCATTGTTGTAATACTGTAATACTTAATCTAATAACACCAGGGAAGTTAGGGGATACAGAAAGTAAACTTTTCATACAATACAATTGCTCTTATAGTCTAATTTATTATAACATTATTTCTTGCATCTATTATTTACAAGGGGCATTAACTAACTGGTTATATAAGTGGACAGATTAATAATAATTACTTACTAAGTTACTATATTACAGAACAAATTGCCATATGTAAAGAAGTTTTACATATATTGCAATCGGATTCTTATAGCTATCTTAAATTTTATGTTCCTTAATTTTTATTACAATTTCTTATGTTAGCTTAAATATATACACTATAATTAACTAACATAAATTTACTCACACTTTATTCCTATTATTTACCATTACACATAACTTTTTACAGAACTGTAGGAACACATCTCTGTTCTTTCCACATACAACTTTCGAAAGGGAATTTAAGTCCAGTTTAATATCCAACAGCGACTCTACCTTCTGCCTCTCGTAAATGTGGGCCGGGCAGTCCAAAAGGACATGGAGGACAGACTCAGAACACTCAGGATCGCAGATGCACGATGGACTCTCCTTGCACTTGAAACGGTGCAAGTACTCGGAGAATCCACCGTGCCCCGCCAAAACCTGGGTGACAAATCTGTCCACCTTTATTTTACCGATAATACGGTACGCGGCTATCGCGTCAGGGAAGAAGATCCTGGTGACACCAGCCGTTTCACCGGCCTGGTATCGTTGGTTCCATTCATCAAGCGATCGCATACGAATGCTTCGCCTGATGAACGAAACCGGGCAGCTGTCGTAGTCGAATGCGCGTTTCGACTTTAGTGCAGCCTCCTTGGCCAGATAGTCGGCACGTTCGTTTCCCTCTAGACCTGCGTGGGCTTTGATCCAGAACAAACTTACATGCTTGTCCTGTACCAAAGCCCTCCGCAGATGGCCCCGCGCCTCAACGGCCAGGGGATGAAGGGCCTCTGGGTTGGTTACTGTCTGCAGTGCCGACAAGGAGTCGGAGTATATTCCAACTGATCTGGCCAAGTTTTCCGCGGCCACCCGCGCCGCTCTGCATATCGCCAGGAGTTCCGCCTGGTAGACCGTGCAAAATGATGGCAAAGCAAGTTGAGGGCTTTGGTTTCAGCGGCGCCAGTCCATATGGATAATGCCGCACCCACCTTGCCCTCAATCTTGCTGCCATCCGTGTAGATATTAATATCGTGGTCAATGTTGGCCATTAGTTGTTCCTGGTCCACCAAACACTTGAAGTCGAGGTCGATACGCAGAGCCGGGTGCGGGGACCGCAGAGCCGAGGACATCCGCTCCACCTCCCGGTCCCCCATCCCAGGCTGGAGCACCCCCCTCCTCGCGCCATACAGCGCCGCGGCTTCGCGGACGCGCAGGTCGAGAGGGAGCATCCCAGCAGCAAGAGCGCTGAGTTCAGGGAGGTAGTGGCGGTATGCTCTGCACAGCCTTCTTGCGCAAAGCCGCGCTGGACGACGTTCAGCTGCTTACGTACCCCAAGCTTATCCACGGCCGGTGCCCAAACGGCAGCCGCGTACAGTATCACGGGCTCAACCACCGCTCTGTAGATGGCGCGGATTACTTCGGGGTGGAGGCCCCAGCTCGCCTTCGCGGCCCTCGAAAGCTGGGCGGTAGAAGGCTAGTGCCTTCTTACAAATACTCGCGACGTGCGTGTTTGAAGGTAGGCTCTGGTCTAAGAAACGACTCGCCAGTAATTTGCTTCTGTCGACCATGCCAATGTCGGCCCCGCCATAGCGAAGGGCGTGGGGTGGTCATGCTTCAGTTTGCGCGTGATGACCATGGCACTTGTCTTTGTGGCGGCGCGAACCTCAGGCTTTTAAGCACTCCCCACTCCTCACACATCGAGGGCGGCCATTAGACGGTGTTCGACCTCGTGAGCCGTCTCAACCCATCGACAACCAGCACCACATCGTCCGCTAATGCCTGCACGATAATATGTCCTAGCCTCAGCTCCCGAAGTAGTGTATCCAATAAGAGGTTCCACAGTATCAGGCCCACCGATAGACCCTGCACGCAACCACTTTCCCGTTTCCCGCACGTCTCCTCCCCGCAGTAGTTAGCTCTCACATGCCTGCCGCTCAGTTACTACCCAAGAGCCTCCGTGATTTTTGATCGGCACTCGTTCCTTCCCACACAGCCTACCTTTAGGCGTGGCCACCAGCGTTTTCGAAGGCGCCCTTTATATCTAGGGACAACAAGTGGTCAACAATTTTTTTTTTATTTTTAAGTCGGTTCTTATGTGCTGAAACCAGGGTATAGAGGGCGTCCTCGTACTCCGCTGAGGCATGAAGCCAAACTGTCGGGTACGGGACCTGGGCGCAATATGGTCTGACCTGGGACAAGCATCTTCTCCAACACCTTCCCAGCCTGCGAGGAGACCTATCGGTTCGATACGACCGTGGGGGTCGTATAGGTGTTCTTCCCGGCCTTTCGGAGGAAGTATCACCGTTGCCTCCTTCCAGGGCCGGAAAATGCCGGGAGTTCGAGGCACCGTTGAAAGAGCCCATTACAGCTCGGGTCAAACTCCACGGCGTGCCAAGCATATATCGGCGGTGAAACCGTCCGCGCCAGGGCCTTTTTCGGATTGAAGGACCGGCAGGCCAACTTCAACTCCAAAGGAGTGAAAAGGCGGGTCGACACATCCGAAAGAGGTTTCAATGCCAAAGAGCTCGGCCTGTACCCTCACCTTTCGGTGCTCTTCCGAGTCATCCTCCTCAGAGTCCTCCGGGTAGAAGGTTTCGGCCATAAGCCTCGCCGAGCCCCTGGCGTCCAGCTCTATGTTGTTCACTACCAGCGGTTGATCCTCGTCTCTCTTGGCCGTTCTATTGATGACCCTGTATATGCCTCCCAAACAGATTCCCCGTCTTGGCGCTCACAGAAGGCGACCCAGCTGCGCGTCTGCGCGTGCTTCACCTCGGTCTCATATCGTTCCCTTCGTCTCGAGGTACTTTCCCCAACCACCCTCTGACGCCTAACCTGCGCTGCACGACCGGATCCTGCCTTTCTTGGTGGCCACCTCGCGCTGAGCACCGCCAACCCCTCGCTCCAACCACGGCACAGCCACCACGTCCCTCGCGCTTTACAGGCGTTTATGGACAAAGCGCACGCCTTCCGCTATGATTTTATTAAATTTTGAAATTGTAGGTCCAAGTCTGAGTCAGTAAGTAACTTTTTTATATGGTCCAATTGTCAGATTTTCTCTGTTTAACATTTGACCCAGTTTCTCACGAAACTGGCCCAATTTCGCCTTTTTCGTAAAATAGACTCTTGTGGTCTGCCTAATATGGTTTTTGTTTATGTGCCTTGTCCGTAGCGTGAAGGATATGCCATTAGGTCGGTTTAGGTTAGGTTAGGTTAGGTTAGGTTAGGTTAGGTTAGGTTAGGTTAGGTTAGGTTAGGTTAGGTTAGGTTAGGTTAGGTTAGGTTAGGTTAGGTTAGGTTAGGTTAGGTTAGGTTAGGTTAGGTTAGGTTAGGTTAGGTTAGGTTAGGTTAGGTTAGGTTAGGTTAGGTTAGGTTAGGTTAGGTTAGGTTAGGTTAGGTTAGGTTAGGTTAGGTTAGGTTAGGTTAGGTTAGGTTAGGTTAGGTTAGGTTAGGTTAGGTTAGGTTAGGTTAGGTTAGGTTAGGTTAGGTTAGGTTAGGTTAGGTTAGGTTAGGTTAGGTTAGGTTAGGTTAGGTTAGGTTAGGTTAGGTTAGGTTAGGTTAGGTTAGGTTAGGTTAGGTTAGGTTAGGTTAGGTTAGGTTAGGTTAGGTTAGGTTAGGTTAGGTTACAAAATGGAAAGGGAATTTTTAATTTTTCCCCTTAAAAAAAAAAAAAAAAACAAAAAACGGAAAATTTTTTTCTTTAAAAAGGTTTCCTTTTTTTAAAAAATTGGGGGCCTCAAAAAAATATGGTTTTATTGTTTCCCCGGGAGAATCCCAAAATTTTTTTTAAGGTTTAAAAATTTTAACCCCCCCCCCCCCCCCCCCCCCCCCCCCCCCCCCCCCCCCCAAAAAAAAAAAAAAAAAAAAAAAAAAAAAAAAAAAAAAAAAAAAAAAAAAAAAAAAAAAACAAAAAAAAAAAAAAAAACAAAGTAAAAATTTTAATTTGGCTAAATATTTTTGTTAATAAAAAAAACGGCTTAGGGGGAAGGCCCAAAATTTCAATTTTGGAAAAAAAAGCTATAGGTCGTTTTCAAAAAGGACTTTTATCATCACCTCGGTCGCGATTTCTAGGGGGGGCCAAAATTTATTTTTGGGGTAAAATTTTTTTAAATTTTCTATCTAGGGATTTAACAAAGGGAGGGGGTTCGTCTGATAGGGCTGAGAGCCCTATCCAAATATGTAAAAATTTTTGAATATAAGTTAAGGGTTTTCCCAAAATTATTACCCAAAAACTTAAAAAATTTCCCAATTTTAGTCCCCCGAAAATTTTCTTTTCGCAGGGGGTTAAAACCCCGAGGGGACGCCGGAGGGTCTTAAAAACGGTGGTGGATGCGCAGGGGTTCGACGCAGCGATACAAAAACCCTCAACCAACCCCCAAACTGGGAAACCCAAAGAGGTATTAGCCCTTAAGGGTCCCTTTTTTCTTTGGGCTTTTTTACGGGAATTACAGGAAAAAAATAAAATTTTTAAATTAAAAATCTATCCCAGCGAACCCCCAAAAAAAACGAGGTGCCCCGCGTACAGGTGACGCCGTTGCCAAATTTTTAGAGCCCAAAAAAGATAAAAATATGTAAATAAACAAAGAGTTTATAAAATTTTATTTTTAAAGTAAAAAAAACCAAAAATTTTTAATCGATTATAGGCGTAAATATATGGGTTTATATCAAATTTCCCCAAATATTATTACCCAAAAACGGGTAAAATTTTTGGCTACTATTGGGGTTAATAAAACGCTTGGGTGAAGGCCCCAAAGCCCAAATTTTACCCCCAAAAAGTTTAAGGTCAAATTTCAGAAATTTTCCCTGTAAAACATCCCCCTGGGTCGCGTTTGGTTCTAGTAGGCAAAAATAAAATTTTAGGTAAAATTTTTTTAAATTTTCTATCTATGGGAAAATTTCTAACAAACAGGTGTCGTCGATAGGGCTAGACGAGCCCTACCCAAATATGAAAAATTTTTAAATATAATTTAAGGGGTTGCCAAATTTTTAAACCCAAAAAACTTGAAAAATTTAAAAATTTTGTCCCAAAATTTTTTTTCGCGGGGTTTTTAAACCCGGGAACGGGACCCCGGGAGGGTCTTAAAACGGTGGGGGTTTTGCGCAGAGGTGTCGACGAAAAGCGATATTTAAAACCTCAACCAAAAAAACCCCGACCAAAACCCCCAAGGGGAGGTAGGTGGGGCCCTTAAGGGTTAAAGGGGTTTCCCCGGGCTTTTTTTTCCAAAATTTTTAGGGGAAAAATAAAAATTTTTTAAAAAAATTATAAAGCAAATCCCAAAAAACGAGGGTCGTTCCGGCGTAAAAGGTTTACCCCGTTCCCAAATTTTAAAGGGGCCAAAAACGATAAAATATTTTTAAAAAACCCAAGGTAAATTAATTTTTAATTTTAAAAGGCAAAAACAAAATTTTCTAAGCCCGATAAATAGGCGCAATTGGTTATACCAAATTTATATTTTAAGAAAAAATTTTTAAAATTTTTCTACTTTTGGTTTAAAAAACGCTTAGGTGAAGTTCCAAAAGCAATTTTTTTTTTTGGAAAATTTAAAGGGGGTTCCGATTTTAGAAAAACTTAAAAATTTCCAATTTTAGTACCGAAAAATTTTTTTGGGGTTTAAAATTTTTACCCATTTTTAAACGGTTTAAACAAAGGGGTTGTGCGAAGGAACTAAACAACCCCCAAACCAAAAAATGTAAAAATTTGAATATACTTTTGGGTGCCCAAATTACCAAAAAATTTAAAAAAATTTTTAAAATTTTTATACCAAAAATTTCCCCAAAAATTTTCCGGGACGGGACCGGGGTTTCCAAAGGGGTTTTCAAGGGGCCCCAAAACGATCAAAACCCTTAACCCAAAAAAAGTTTTTCAAAAAACACAAAGAGGTATTCCCCCTTAAAGGGTAGGGGTTTTCGTTACCTTTTTTACCAAAACAGAAAAAAAAAAATTTTGGGGTTAAAAAAACCTATTACAGGGAAATTCCCCAAAAAAGATGCCCGGTTTTGGGTTGAGCCGTTCCCTTTTAGGGCCAAAAAGGCCCTTCAAAATTTTTTAAAAAAGGAGTTTTTTAAATTTTTTCTTAAAGTAAAAAAACAAAATTTTCT
>CADEBD010000558.1:65000-67500 GCA_902825455.1 Arctia plantaginis
GCCCCCGTTGTTTTCGTTTTTAAATTTCCTATACAAAACCCCCAAGTTTTTCTCCACTAGCGCCCTCCTTTCGTGAAGCGATTTTTTTCCCCTCCCGTTTCCCGTTTTCTTGATGATGGTGCTGTCGTCCCGCCCATCGGCGGCACGGGGTTTTTAAAAGGGGGCTCTAAATGTTTTTGGGTCTTCTTCGGCCTCTTTATGCGGCCCGCTAAGCTCGAAGGAAAAGGGGGGTTTTTAAACCCGGGTTTTTGGACTGTGTCTCTAGGGTTCTGCTTTTTATCTCTTCTCATTTGAGGGGAATTTCCCTTTTCTTTTCAGGAATATCCTCAAACGCCTTCATCAGGGCCGGGAAGGGGTTGGTTTACTCGACAACTCCCCGTAGGTTTTTTTGCCGCTTTTTAAGGGTTTTTCCCTATTGGGCGGGCCTCCTCTTACGTTTGGTCTCTTGTAAAGTTTTTTTCAGCGTCCTGCGCTGCTGCTATTGGGGTGACTGGGCCCGGGGGGGACAGGCTTTTGGCCGCGCCAGAGGGGCGTAGGCGTGCGGTGCATACTATTTTTATGGTTTTGTCTTACGGTTTTTTATGTGTTTTTTAAATGATTTTGGAAAGTTGTTTTTTTAATAAAAAGTTTCCGACCCGTAAAGGGGAGTCTGTGTGTCCCAATGTAAAAAAAAAAAATATAAAAAACCTAAGAATAATAAAAAGGGGGGGGGAGTGTGCCCCGTCCTAAAATATTCTTACTATGTTTTAAAATAGCAACGCTACTTTTGTTTCAAGCTAAATTTGGGTTTCCGCAAACCCCAGGGGTTTTCAAAAACAGTAATTTTTAACCCAATGTTTTTTTAAAATAAATTTAAATTTAAAAATTTTAAAAAACTTTAAATTTAAAGGGGAAGCAGGGAGGGCCAAACCATTTGGGGGTCCCCCCAGCCGGGTTTAGATGAAAACCCAAAATCGGGGGGGGCCCCGGTCCCGGGGGCAAAGTTACAGGGGGGGAAGGAAGTGTGGGGAGGGGGGGGAAAAAATGCTGGGGCCAATCGATTAGGCGCCCCGACTGGGTCAAAATGGGGCCCAAACTCGGGGGGGGCCCGGGGGCCCAAAGGGGCAGAGTTAGGGGGGGGGGGGGAGGTGAAAAAGGGGGGGGTTTAGGGGGGGGGGTTTTTGTTGGGGGGGCGTTTTTGTTTTGGTCGGGGTAAATGCCCCGGGGCCAAAAAAAGTGTTTTTTGACCCCCCGGCGGTCCCAAAAGAGCCCCAAAAAATGGGGGGGGCTGAGTTTCCCCGGGGCGAGGTGGGGGGGGGGGGGGGATGGGGAATGTGAGGAGGAAAGTTTCTGGGCCCCCCGGGCTGGGGCCAAACCAAAAACCCCAAAATGGGGGGGCCAGGGGGGCTCGGGGACAAAATTTAAAAGTTTGGGGGGGGGAGGTAAAAGGGGGGGGGGGGGGTAAATTGTTTTCCCGGGGTAGAAAGTTTGGGGCCCCCCCTGCCGATTTTCCCCGAACCCAAAAACGGGGGGTCCAGGTTTCTCCGGGGACGGTTGGTATTTGGGGGGGGTTTAGGTAAGGGGAAAGGGGGGGGGGTAAGGGGAACAGACCCGAACCCGGGCAGCTGGGGTCCCCCACCGATTTAAAGAGTCCCAAATCGGGGGGGAGGCGCCCCGGGGAAAGGGGTTTGGGGGGGTCTAAAATAGGGGGGGGTGAGGAAAATAAAATGGGGAGAGGGGGGGGGGTTCGGGGGTCGGGGGTTAATGGCGAGTCTATGTGTTCTTTTCCCCCCGTGGTTCAAAAGGGCCCAAGCACCGGGGGGGGCTAGTACCCCACGCAAGGATTAGGGGGGGGGTGGTGGGGTAGGGGGGTGGGGTTTATGGTATCAGGGGTATGCCCCCTCCCCATTTGTCTACACTAATTAACCTACTTAAAAAAAAAATTTTACAAAAATTTTTTAAATACGGGAAACGAACCCCGTACAAAAAAAAATTTTAAAATAATTTTTGATAGTTTAAACTACTAGTACCGGAGTATTTTGTTTAACAAATAAAAACTTTTAAAATTTTTAAAATTTCCCAAATTTTTTCCGCCCGGGGGCGCTCCTGCTGTGGCGATCGGGTTTTTTGTAATTTGGGAAACCCGAACCCACCCCCCCCAAAAAATTTGGGGTTTGGGGGCCCAGATTCCGGCTCAAACGGAAAAGGGGGCGCCTAAAAAATTTTACTGGGAAAAAAATGGACTATCCCGGGGCCCCCCAGGATGCGGGGTTTTTTGGGGGCCCCAAATTTTTTTTTTCTCACTTCCGGTCATTTTAAATTTGATAGAAATTTGTTTAACCCTTTTTTTGGGGGTTAAAATCTTTTGGGAAACCCCTGGGCGATTTTTTCTGGTAAGTTTAAAAAATTTTAGACTTAAACCCCCGTCTATCCAATTAAAAAATAAAAAAAGGGGTCGTCGGCCCCCCCAGGGAGCTATGGGGGGGCTTAAGTTTGGGGCATTTTTTTTTGGGTTTTAAAA